>FIZU01048166.1:0-11149 GCA_900064475.1 Pseudococcus longispinus
CACATATTTTTGAAACCCAATACCGAAACTTTTGATATTGAAGCCGAATATTTCTCGTCCATAATTTGTAAATCTAGAATTTTATGTGGCGCTCTCCCGACTACTCATCAACAAAAAAAGACAAAATTCAAGTAACGTTTGTGGCGCTACAAAGCTGTCTAACAAAATCTGAAAACCAAAAAGCAGGAATTTTGTAGGATTTTTAGTGGACTTTTTTTACATACCTATAACAAAAAAACATTGCTCCCATCATATTTTCAGGAGTTCACGAAAAATTCTCAAGAAAATTCGTAATTTTCAAAAGTCAAAAGGAGCGTAGCCGGATTTACAGGGATGATTTGGCCCGAGCACCAAATTTAAAATTATCTTGTGGAAGTAGGCTCTTATAGTCTAAAACCCCTTTGGCAAAATTTTTAGCTCGATATCTCAACCCTAACCCCTTCTGAGGAGTTGAATGTGAATTTTCGTTAAAAATTTCCATTTTTGGCAGTTTTCAACCAAATTTTTTCAAACTTGCAAAGATGGTAGATAGTATCAATACTCCAAAGATAAAAGCAACACAACCACCAATTCTTCAAATCAAAAGCTTCATACTTTTTATCTTTAATAATCAACATTACCCTCTCTCTCTCTCTTTTTTAATCAAACTGGTTCTTACATAACAAAGAAAACACGAGTAGGATCGATTTCACCTCCCTATTTATTCCAACAAGATCCCTTATTTTACCTTCTCCAACATTCTTAGAAATTCTTTCAAATTTAAAATTTCCCCAAATTTAGCAGAATTCAGCGAATTCTTAAAGCATAGGTCTCTTATTCACAAAAAAAACAATATTGAAAAAATTGACAAAAAGCAATGGGTTTAAAAGTGAGACTATGAAAATATACTTACCTATTGAAATAGTGTTCCTAATGTCTTCATTATAAAGAGAATCACAATACTCGTACGATGAAAAACGATGGAAAAATTTCCAACCTGAATAATGTGCAGATAAACATAGAGATAATATTTAATGGTTATTGCAGTCACTACATGAAAGTGACCCCTCCACACTCTTGCAGTTATTTTCAATAATTTTTATTGAAAAATCAATCATCATCGCTAATTTCCATAAACAAATGGATTTATCCAATATTCCACGATATCCAAGTTATAACGAAAATTCGCCCATCATGTCGATGCCTTCGCCAGAGAATTTTGCTCTCTTATTTCTTTTACAATTGCGATGAATGGGATAAGTTCTAAAGTTTCCGAAACTTTCGACGATTACCGAGTAAACGTTGAATTTTAATTGCCTCCGAGTGATTTCATTAAGTATATTTTACAATAGGTCAGAAAATCGGGTATTTCGTACGCTTCGAGTTATCCGATCGAATCCGTTCGTTGGGCAAACAAAAACAAAAAAACCGCCATGTTTATTTCGATCGCCAAATAAACACGTGTTATGGTGAATATTCGACATTATGAATGGAAACAGCGGATCGAATGGACACCAGGGGATTCGTAAATTGAAAAATTCGTCTGTTTCTAGTCGAAAGGTAGTCACCATTGTTGCACCGAAAGATATCAGAGAGGTAAGTAAAGTACCTAAATGGTATTTGCTTCAGCGTCAAAAGTCAAAATGCCTTTTTCAATATCGATTTCGGATTCCATCGTGTTATTTTTTTTTTCGCTTCTATTGGCTAGAATTTTTTTCTGCTGTGATGCAATTTTGCTTGCTACGTAGGCAGAACTCGGTAAACTTCAGGCGAAGTTTCAGAGTCAGCCCCGGATTTTCACAGGGGTACAGTTGACTCTAGTTTGTAGCCAAATAATTGAAGCTGGGGTTGAAATTGGAAACTTTTTTCATTTTCATAGTAAATTGCGCTTTTAACTTGAATTTTTATGCGCTTTACTGTAAATTTTGATTCAGTTTCTTTCAAAATTGCTTCAAGCGTTTTTCTACAAATACTGTTGAATTTATACTTGACCGGACGCACATAAATGCAGCCTGACGCAGATTATTCCGGACGCAAATAAATGCAGCCCGATGAAATAATAATTAGCGCGTAATCACAGCCAAAAAATTCCAGCACTCGAAGCAGCCGGTTTACGAGAGACGAAGGAAAAAGAGAGAAAAGAGAGAGAGAGTAAAAAATTTATTAATGAGGGCAAAAAAATATATAAGTAAGAATAGAGCATAAAACAGCAACAACGGGAAATAGCCCGATCGAGAGACGAGTACAAAAATCGTTCCTGAAAGCTTATATCTATTTGGCGCGACAGTTTACCTGCGAGTAGGAAACTACTACAACGTAGTACGTTTCGTACTCACGATAAGCCACGCGCTGATTCCCACCCGTTACAGATTAAAACTTCTTTCAAATATTCAATCAGAGTCTAAATATTTCGACTCCCTGACCCTTTCCTGCATTACTGATCTGAAATCTGCAATTTAATTAGTTGAAATGGAGTTTCCAATCCCATTGAGGAGGATTTGAGGTTGGAATGCACTTTTCCCCTCAAGTCCGCAATTTGTTTTGAAATTGACTCTTTTTTGTTCGATCAATGAGTTTGAGTTGGAGTTAACTGGGCAGGGTCCTTACAAGATAGTAATTTCAATGATTTTCATGTAAATTCCAATAATTTTTACGTAATTTTCAACAACTTTCATGACTTTTTAAACTTTTTACGATATTTTTACTCATTTTTATGAGGATTTTAACCTTTCATGATTATTTTCACAATATTTCGAATAATTTTTACATAAAAGTTCAACATTTCAAATTTTTTCTACAATTTTCGACTATTTTAAATGATCCCCATGACAATTTTTGAATTTATAGCAATAATTTTTTCAACTGAAATAATTTTTCAATTATTTTTACCACATTTTTAATGGTTTTGACCAAAATTTCAACAACTTTTACGACTTTTCAACTAATTTTTAAAAATATGGTCAAAAACCAACTTCAAATTTGAATTAGTTTTTGTTTGCTAACCATCAAAATTTCGTGCTTTTTTGACCAAGCTTCGTTTCTTATTTTGTGCTCATTATTTGAATTTGTGTTTTTTCGTCATTTCGTAATTTTCATGCTGAGTAGACATCTGGACACCCTGTTATTGCGCATTGTATGAGAACCCTGGACCACAGAATTGGTAAATTTTCGCAGTTTCCAGCATTTACGCATATTACATTTGGAATATGATTAACGTCAATCTCGCTTTCTCGCGGTCTATCAATTATATCCGACAATGCTTGACGCGTTCCAGTCAGCGAACCACCAAGTTAGAAACGTCATACGCAGTTTGCTCGATTATTGTTGAAAATTCTCGGTACAAATTAACACATCAGAATAACGACGGCGTCGGCGAATAAGTACGACAACGCAAGACACCAATTCTATACGCCATTGTATCGAAACGACGTCTCATAATTGAACTCGGCACGTCGACAAAGCAGGTCACACCGTAGGAAATCGCCGCAGCTCCGGCCGACATCTGTACATCCTTTGACATTCGCGTCGTAAACGTCCCCGAACAGTTGTTAAACGTTGGTATGGCGCTGGCCACGGCGTCAGGACACGACGACTATATGAAATTTATACTTTGACATTTCGGTTTGGACCTTTGGTATCATGGCGCGAAAAGCCAACGCTACCGCATTAATTACCACCGACCACATACACGTACGAAAGCCTGACGAGCTGCAAAAATATCCGAAATTCTGACCTGGCAGGGGCTTGGGATTGTCGATACACACGTTCCACATTCCGAGGCTGCTCGAACGAGAGATTTTCGCAGTGACGAAATGCGCGGAAAATTATAGGTATACCTTTTAGTTGGAAGTTTTTACGAGCCAATAAACTTTTAATTATGACACGAGAACATAGCGGTTGTAAAACATTAAATTGCCAACGGATTGGATCACGCGTCAGTGCCAAATGAGGAAAATGGTGAAATTGTTACGGCTTTGGCTTTTGTCTGAGGCGCACGAGGCGAGGTCGCGGATTCGCCTTAAAGCTGCCGCAGCGCACGTAACAATTGATAATCATCGTTCGCAAAGCGTGAAGTTTTTGGCCAACGTGCGCTTTTTTTCGTACAAGTATAACTGATGTGTTCCGGTGCGGTGTCAATAATTCCAATTCAAATTTATGAATGTTTGTTTACACTCCAACTATAGAATAGTTTACGCTAACTTTTAGTATACGAGTATGAAACTCGCGCGCGTACGTCTAATGTTTGTTTATGCTGATCAATTTTTATACGATAAGTTTACCCGTTCGCTCGCCTGTTAACGAGGTGCAGAAAGAATGATCGGCAAGCGGAGAAACAGGGTGTAACAAACATTATAACAATGTTTGCTACAGCAATCGTCGGAGTATATTTTCGAATTGTTATTTTTATCCCGACTTCGAAACTATACACCGTAAGTACCGAATTATTTACCAAGTTTCGAAGTGAGTACTTGTCCGAGAGATACATGTATACTACAAAGGGACTATCCGAATGACCGAAGTATGTTGAATACATCAAAAGAACCAACGACAAGTTCTAATCAAATTTAACCTTGGAATTCACGTGCCCCGTATAAAACTTGGGAGGTCACTTAATCTGAAGTAGGTATCACTAATTAATCATTGATTAGATGAAACTTACCCAGCAAACTAATTCGAATATTAAATAACGATGGTAACAAAACTGCAACGTAATCTGAAACAAACAACGGAAAAAATACTAATTTTAGTATATTATCTGAAAAGGAGCATTTTTCGTTTTTTTTTAAACAAAAACAATAAAAACAGTCGTGTATACCTATCGAAGAAAAAAATTAATTCTGTTAATTGAAACAAGTCGCAGAAGAACGGGAATAGTATAATTATGAACTTCAAAGAAGCACCATTTTAAAGTCTAAACATGATCAAAATTACGTGATTTTGGGTTATACACGTATGCTTCCCCTCAATTCAAATTATCTTCAGGCAATTAGCTAATTTTTTTTAAATTCATTAAATTTTTCAAATTAATTAGAAAATTTCTCAGTTGATCGGAAAATTTATGAAAAATTGGTCAAAAAATCTACAGAAGTCTTACTCGTACTTTGAAGGGGAAATTTTTCAAACATGAACATATTTTAGGGCTTCAATCTGGTAATCAGGGCCCCATTTACGGAAATCAGTGGGATCATCGACCCCTGACCCTCCATCAAAAAAGATCTCCATCAAATTACATCAAACTTTTAAAATAAGTTATGAAATTTTTCGTCTTAAAATTCATTCACGATTTTAAAAAAATGATTAGTTGAATGACTTTTTCTGCAAATTTTTTCACCCTCGTTTTATATTTTAACAAAATACCTAATTGACATTTTTGAAAATTTTGCATTAAAATTTCTGGTAAACTCCCCCCCCCCCCCCCCTTTTTATTTAACCCCCCCCCCCCCCCCGAATGACTGACTGTGACTGGCTACGCTACTCGACTGTCTGTGACTGGCTACGCTACTCCTCTGTCCAGACAATTTTGATGACCATTTCATCACTTTTGCAACATTATAAGAATTTTTATGAAGTTTTGAACAACTTTCACAATATTTTATACAATTTTTATGACATTTTAACATCTTTTGCAACATTTTTAATAATTTTAATGAAATTTTGAATAATTTTTGCAACATTATTATCAATAATTTTTACGTTTGGTGTGGAAATGTTCAAAATTTCATTAAAAGGTACTGAAAATGTTGCAAAAGTTGTTAAAAAATTGTAAAAGTTGTTCAAAGTTTCACAAAAATCATTGAAAATTTGAAGTCGTGAAAAATGCGTAAGATTGTGTATAAACGTTCGAAATTTCATGAAGAGGCACTAAAAATGTTGCAAAAGCTGCGAAAAAGTCGTAAAAATTGTCCAAAAAGTTAGAAAAGTTGTCCAAAATTTCAGAAAAATCCTTGAAAATGCAGAAAAATTTGTGGAAGAGTCGTAAAAATACGTAAAATGGTGTAATAATGTTCAAAATTCAATAAAAGGCACTGAAAAATTGAAAATGTTGCAAAAGCTGCGAAAAAGTTTTAAAAATTATCCAAAAAGTTGGAAAAGTTGTCCAAAATTTCAGAAAAATCCTTGAAAATGCAGAAAAATTTGTGGAAAAGTCGTAAAAATACGTAAAATGGTGTATTAATATTCAAAATTTCATTAAAAGGCACTGAAAATGTTGCAAAAGTTGTAAAAGTTGTTCAAAGTTTCACAAAAATCATTGCAAAATGTTGAAAAATTTGTGGAAAAATTTTCAAAAATGTCTGAAATGTTGTGAAAACTTTCCAAAACTTCATAAAATTTGTGACATAGGTACTTATCATTTTTTACGACTTTTTCACAGTTTTTGCAACATTCTCAATGATTTCTAAGAAATTTTTGACTGTTTTCACATCTTTTCAGACAATTGAAATGACTTTTTCACAAGTTTTGCAAAATTTCAATGGTTTTTATGAAATTTTCAAATATTGACATGAATATGACTTATGGCTGGGGTCAATCCTAAAATTTTGTCCAGACGATGACTTGAGGCATTTTGTCACAGTTTTTTGAACTTGGAAAAATTTTCAGATTCCCATTGGCTTTTTGAACTTTGAAACTTTCAGAAATAATGCTGACTTTTAGACATTTTGTCAGACTATTTTGAACTTAAAACAATTTTTAAATTTTCATTGATCTTTTTGAACTTAGAAGCTTTCAGAAATAATGCTGACTTTCAGACATTATGTTAGCCTTTTTTGCACTTAGAAAATTGTTATGAACTCAAATTGATTTTTAGACTTGGAAAATTTTCTTGATGATGAGTTTTAGACATTTTGTCAGACTTTTTTGGATTTGGAAAAATTTTTCGATTTCCGTGTACTTTTTGAACTTGAAAACTTTCATAAATAATGCTGACTTTTAGACATTTTGTCAGACAAACAATTTAGATTTTTTTTACTTGTAATTAAAAAAATTAACTTTTAGACTTTATGTCAGACTTTTTTGTATTTAGAAAAATTTTTATGAAAAACTAATTTTTGGACTTGGAAAAATTACTTGGCAATGAGTTTTAGATATTTTGTCAGACGTTTTTGGCATTTGAAAATTTTTCAAAAAAGACATATCCATGTACGTACCAATATGTCCGCTTGAAGAGTGGATCTATCTCCTTTTTTTTAAGTGATTTTCGTAGAAATTTCGACAATTATGTAACGTTTTCGACAATTTTCATGTTTTTTTGGTTCTTTTTTTTACTTTTTTGGTATAAACTGTCATTTTTTGTCTGAACTGTAATTTTTTGGGTCAAAATTGTGATTTCAAAATTTCAACTTTTTTGTGATTTTTTTAAAACATTTTTTTGACATTTTTTCCACTTTTTGGCAATCTATTAAATTTTTTCCCAATTTGGGACAGAAAAAATTGAAATTTCGTAATTTTTAAAATATTTTCACAACATTTGAGGTAAGTATTTCTGATGAATTTTATAACATTTTCAATAATTTCTTGACAATTTTTACAACATTTCAGAACTTTTTGACAATTTTTTCACCACTTTTACATCATTTTTATAGAAATTTCAACCATTTATACAGAACTTACCACGTTTTTGACAATTCTCATTTTATTTTTGAAAGTTTCAACTGTTTTTATAACATTTCAGACATTTTTCACCACTTTCCCTACATTTCCCACCAGAATTTAATCCGTTTTCACAAGATTTCAGGAATTTTTGACGGATTCTTCAACTTTTTCAATGTTTTTTTGACAATTTTTACAACATTATTTAGACCTTCCTGACAACTTTTTCACCACTGTTACGTTTTTTTTTCAATGTTCAACTGTTTTCATAACACTTTAAACATTTTTCACAGCTTTTGCAACATTTTCAACGACTTTTTGACAATTTTTACAATCTTTCAGGCATTTCTAATAACTTTTTCATCACTTTTATAACATTTTTATGGAAAAATCAACCGTTTTTACAGCATTTCAGACCTTTTCACCCAAAAAAGATCTAGATGACAACCCAGACTGGGCCTGAGAACTGACGGTGAGATTCAATTTGTGGGAGGGGGGCAATCACGAAATCGCATTTTCAGTTGGGACAAGTAGGCGAATGACTTTCCAGAAACGAACCGAAAGTTTTCATTATGAGAAAGGGAAAAAATTGAAAATTTCGAACTCTTGGAATTTCATCAGATTTTTCTCACTCAAAACGTAATTTTCTCCATTTTTTCGACTCCAAATGCGATTTTTTTCAAAACAAGTCATTGATTTTTTTTTCAACCTAATTAAAATTTTCTCGACTAAAAATGCTACTTGATATTATGAAAGAGGCAAGCTGCCCTCTATGGCTCCGTACTTCTGATTCAAAGTCAAACTCCTTCTAAACATCTACCGTAATACGTAGCCAAATTCGTTAAAAACGAAATTAAAACGAATTAAGTACTTTTCATACATAACATACCCATCGAAAGAGGCAAATTTCGGCAGAATCACGTTGGTCTAAAGCTACGAGTATGTCAAGATAACCCCAAAGCTCTCTGCGTAACATTACGTATGCAACTCGGGCTACACGTTTTGACCTTGCGTGATTGCCTACTTTGAAATTCAAACGGTCGTTTTACAAAATACATACAGTATACACTTTCGCAAAACTTTCTTCGTCGTCGTAATTGTCTCGCGAAACAAATTCTCACGTGTCTCCATTCAGCCACTCTTTCCCTTTTCCAGACTCTCTCGCCACTGCACTGTACGTATAAGCTTAAGCACTCATCAAGTATCTTTCACGTACGTAACGACTCTCGTGCCAAAACTAACTGTAAGACGATACCTTAAATTTTTATCCGGCGCATTAAATATTCCTCCATGCGGGTGCAAATGGCGTGCTTAAAAACGTAATCCTCGAGCAGGAAAGTTTGTTCGTGAAAGAACATGTATTTCATGCATAACATATACCCCGTAATAGTTTTCAATTACTTTCCAATGCACGAGTATAGCAATAAACTACTCGATGATTCTGATTCCGCGTACATCGTTTAGTGAGACGACTTTTTGAATTTTTTAACCAGAGCTCGAAGCTATTGAAATATTTAGCGAAACGTCTAAATCGAAGGGTTGCGTTTGTTTAAACGAACTCGCAGAGTAGGTATCAATAATCAATCATTTTTAAATAATTAATTATCTTCGAGGGGAAAAAAATCGTTCGAGAGTCGATTCAATCAACGAATCGTTTCTTGTCTTCGATAATTAGCAAACAACTCGTCCCTTAAGGAATCGTCTTCTAGTATTTTTTCTAAAAGAAAAATCTCGATAAAATGCTACATTTTGTACTAAAACAGATCTCGAAAATGAAAGAAATCGTATTCCATAATCGGCTTAGAGAAAAATACGATGTTACCAATCGCGTCAAATTTATCGAAGAGGAAAAAAGATTCGACTTAGACGATTTGAGGCGAGGAAAAGGAATTTTTTCTTCATTCTCTTAAGAAATGAATTTACAAATCTGTCGCTTATTTTTCTCCTAATACGTTTATACGTCGGTATTTCTCATTCGTCGGTCTTTTAATACGATTTGATGATTTAATCGTCGATCTGCGGTAATTTCGAACGGCGCGAAAATCAATTTTTCTCACTCCGAATCACCGCGACGTAATTTTTCACTCGCAGCACGTAATTTATAAAACAGAATTACCGCAACAGAGCTTTTAATACATTTACCGTTGAAAGCTCCTCGTGGCGCATATTAATCGGGTAAATCTATTTTTAAAAAAAATTATTCGCAATTTGCTCTTACTGCGTGACTATCGAATAATGCAATCTCATCATCGAGCGCGGCGCGTCAAATGCGAAAGTTCCAGGCATTGTCGTCACCGACGTAATTATTCAATCGGATCTTTTTATACGTAGGTAGAAACATCACTTTGAAAAAAAAAAAACATTTCAATAGATGTCTATAAATGCTAGCGAGATGAATCGCTATACAGCTAAATGCTTTCTGCTAATAATTTCACGATTAATATGCGAAGCAAAATGCTCATTTCACGTGACTGAACGTATTGCATTTTCAAATCAACGACGTCGGGATAATTTCCATCGGATTGACCATTACGTGGTGGCTGATAAGCATTTTGTACGATAGAAATACTTTAAACTGTTTCGATATTTTGGAAATGGCCGAGCCGATCTGCAATCTACTCTATGTTTACTTATCGTTTAAGCATCTATATGGTTCGTAATCGTAAACTATTTCCTGTACCGATTTCGAGGGTTATTCCTTTAATAGCCCATATGTGCTGTGTATAGTTTTTCATTCAAACCCTTTTACGTACTTAGTACGAGTATTTCGTCGTAAAAGAATAATAATTTTTATTCAATCTTGTAATAAAATCTTACTTCAGCCTTCGGCATTTGCGATTGCGTATACGTTATCGTAGACGTATTTAAATGTCGAATAGATTGTCAATATTCTTGAATCTCAAATGACCTTTTATTTCCTGGTAGCGACTTATAGTACATGACAATAAACGTGAGAAATTCTGTAAAATATCTATCGTCTGAGCTTTAGATTTGAATATTATGAATAATACGACACCCTTTCGAAAGGAGTCTTGATCTTTTCCTATTTACCATATTACGTTGTACGATTAACTACTTCATATTGAAAAAGTACTCAAAAACGCCTGAACTGTAGTAAAAATTGTCAAAAATTTCATGTAAATCATTAAAAATATTGCAAACATCGTGAAAACGTCATGAAAAATGCATGAAACAGAGTAAAAATTGTTCAAATTTCGTAAAAATCATTGAAAATGTGGCAAAAGTCGTGAAAAATACCTGAAACGGTATAAAAATTGTCAAAAATTTACGAATATTAAAAATGTTGTAAAATATAAAAAATTCGTGAAAAATTCCTGGATCGGGGTAAAAAAGTCCAATTTTTTTTTAATTAAATTCTACCAGAAATGACCCGTTTAATGGGGAAACTCAACCATTTTTAGGAAAAATGTCACACTTTTTTGCACTTGAAGAAATTTTTAGAGATAACTGAACTTAGAAAGAAGATAGATCCACTCTTCAAGCGGGCATATTGGTACATGGATTTGTCTTATCTTTTTAAATCCAAAAAAGTCTGACAAAATGTTTGAAAGTCAAATTT
>FIZU01048177.1:0-26531 GCA_900064475.1 Pseudococcus longispinus
GCATTTTGGAATCGCTCCAGAAAGCGCTGTAATCAACTTTGGCAGCTAAAAATTTCATCCTAGCATGAGAGCAATATTTTTAGTCTATTAGCATGGTTGAATCGAAAATTCGAGTGTATTTTTTACAACTCGAAAATTTCGTCTATTAAAAACAAATTCCGAAATCGTCAATTTCTCCAGAAAATCGTTTAAAACTTTGCCTACCCTCTAAAGCCGACCTTCCTAGTCGATTGCGACCATTTTCGAAGCGATCTGGAGCCTCCAGCAAAAGTTGACTTTTCTCCAGCATTTTGGAATCGCTTCAGGAAGCGCTGTAATTAACTTCGGCAGCTTAAAATTTGGTTGTGAAGTCTGGGTGACTTACTCTTTAAGTGTGTCAAATTTCAGCTCGATCGGAGATGACGAGTTGACAAGGTTTCCTTGTAAGTCCTAAAAGTCTGCCCGACAAAAAGGTTGGGAAGTTAGCGTGATCTCTAAAATTTTTCAAGTCCAAAAAATCTCAAGTGTTTATCTGACAAAATGTCTTAATGTAAATTTGAAAATTTTTCCAAGTCTAAGAAAGTGTGACAAAATGTCTAGAAGTCTGCGGAAATTCTACGTTATAGATATTTTTTTCGTCGATGTGCTGAAGTAACTTTGTCAAGTATTGCTGTGTGAAATCTTGAAACTCACATTTCAGTATGACGAAACATTCGAAAGAAATCGAAAAAAATTCCAAAGAATGACCCTTGATGATAGGGCCCACCATCCATGAAAAGTTGTAAAAATCATATTGCGAATTGCCAAAAATAAATATTTACGTCGAAAAAACACATTTGATACCACTCGAGACCTTGGTAGTGAAATATAGAGCAAAAAATATTGTCACCAAGTTTTCGGACCTCAAGGACCAACTTCTAAGATTTTTTTGAAACCTCAGCTACAGCCCGTTTCACCATTCTTCATAGTTACATCCACTTTAAACTTCCAACCACACAACCTGAACTAAAATCTGAAATGATATTTTTCCCGAGCTCAACAAACAATATTTCCAACTCAAAAGAAAAAGAGTAAAAAAAATGTTGACCAGCCTGACTTTACCCACGAATAATGAAAGCATTTTTACACCGTTGAATATTTGAACCCAGCAAAATAATACAACGGATCTCTACCCAACACCATAGCCATAGGACCTACACGAGTCCTTAAAAATCACGTTAAAATTCAATTAACACCTGTAGCATAAGCTCATTGTTATCTTTTATGCATAATACACGAATGTATATTAAAAACGCCTTCGTGCCGAGGCCTTAAATTATGGTAATAATTTTTCATAAAGATACGACTTTTATTCATCAATTTTCGCACAGCTAAAAACATCACACAATGAGAATTACCATAGAAAAAGCACCTGTGAATTTGATACCTACATATTTATACCCAAAAAGGATAGGTACGTTAGTTAAAATTTTATGTATTTCTAAAATAATAAGGGTATAATGTTCTTAAAAGCGGAAACCGCAAGTCCAAGCTAAACCGTAGACTGTATTTGCTATACCGTGTAAATTTCTATAAGCTACTTTGACATTAATTAGATGGGGCAATGGAGCGCGATATTCTTCACAATCATACCATACAGTCCTTTGTATGGTAAAATCATTCACTCGTGAAACTATTCGCAAACTTTATACTACGTGCTACTTTGTGGTGTTTATTTTCAAAATATGGAAAAAGTAATGCCATAAAGATATGGGATAGGTGTACCTAACACTGTTTACGCAGTGTCATAGGGAATGGTGTAGATATCATAGTAGGTGTATTACCTATTTATTTTTTATTTTTTTTGGCCTCAACATTACTAAAATTCGACAAAATCTTGAAAATAATTGAGAGTAATAAAATCATACGTACAAATATTTCAAAGTCAAAGTAAACATTCATTTACATAAAATAACACAAATAAATCGACTCTCGATGCTCCATCACTTGAACTAATCAATTACTCCATCACCTGACCCTAAAAGACACCCAGAAGGAAAAAAAACGAAGAAAGCCCAAAGGGAGGGAGGATAGGGTTCGACTCAGAATTTTGGATAAATGGATTCGACGTCAAAGTGCTCTTTTTTACCTATGGGATGCATTTATGAGGTAATTTCGGGCCAAAACCACACAAATCTGAGGCTATGTTTTTTAATATTTCGGACCTGTATTTGAGATCATTGAATGCAAACAAAACAAGAGGGGCCAAGGTGATAGAACCTGACACAAAACCGTTAAAATTATCACTGAAATGGATTCCAGAGATCGAAAAACATGCATTTTATAACAAATTGGAAATTTTCCAAAATTATGAGTGAAATTTTTTTTCTAGCTCTTCCTCTAGGTACCTATCTTTTATTTTTTTTTTGGTGGAATGACCTCAATACTGTTGGTCAGTTTGTCAGCTGAGAATCTCACTTTATAAAGTTAGGGTTGAAACTGAGTTTCTATTTCTCCAGAAGATTTATTCTCCATGAAAAAATATCAAGGTGTCTACCAAATTGCAAAAAAATGAAAATTCGTGCTTTTTTCGTTTTTTTTCCATGCTATTTTCCAAAAAATTTCGTAGTATTTTAAAATTTTTCCGTGAGTGTTACCAATATTCCCCTTCCCCAATTACACATTGTGTGTACATTGTAGATCATTCTCAGAACTTTTTATAAAAAGAAGAGGAAAGGACACAAAATTCCAAAAAATGTTGAAAATAAAATTGGTAGATGGACACAATCAAAAGACGTACAACACATCTAAAAATAAGCATCTTGTAGCCATCAAGAGAGGAAGAAGTCTGAGTGCCTTATGGGGGTCACGACCTTACAGCCTCCATTCACTCCCAAAAAAACTACATTTTACGAGAACCATTATCCACTGTTTTTAATGTTGTATGAGGGCTACAGGCCACTCAAATTGACCTGGAAGGCTATCTTTTGACATGTAGAGACAAACCGAAGGATTTCTAGGAAATGTGGGGGGGGGGGGCACTGAAAAAGACAATTACAACTACTGAAAATTTCCACCTCCCCCCTTTCTATTTAGAACATGTTAAGGTACGCAGACATTCAGTGACAGCAAAACAAATATTCAATGGAAGGGTGGAGGGGGTTATGAGAGAAAAAATAATTTTATACAGGGTGTCCGAGTTAAGAGTAACCACCTTCCAACTGGTAAGTAAGCAATCAATCCTGAGCCCAAGCAGATATATTTGCCTACCCTTGGAATTGAAGGGGAAAAGTTATGCTCATTCGATTTTTTGTTTTGAAATCTCGCTCATTATCCTTAATTTGTCATAAAATTTTTACTACGATAGGTAGAGGGTTGCGGTTTGCTCCATTTGAAGGAGCATTCAATCTAGTTTTTTTTAATGAAAAAGTTTTTTTAGGTTAGTTGATTAGGAAACATCAATCCCTAATATAATATTCGAAAAAATGCGAAACAAATTCTTTTTTTTTTCAATATTATTAAAATTTGATAAATTTTCTCATGTTAACTTACCATTACTTTGAGCTCAAATTGTGTAAAAAAAAATATAATCTTTCTAATGGCGCAAACCAAAACTTTCTATCTTGTTCGAATCAGAAGTTATACCTACGTGACTAATTTTAAAAAGCACACACGAAAGAATCATTTTTTGAACAAATTTTAAAATTTGAAGAGAAAATGTTTATCTACCCTACCTATCGTATCAAAAATTTTACGACAAATTTAAAAAAAATAATGAACAAAATTTCAGCATAACTTTCCCCTTCAACTCAATGGTAGGAAAACATATCTACTGGGGCTCAGGATGGGTTGCCTGCTTATCAGTTGGAAGGTGGTCACTCTGAATTGGGGCACCCTGTATAAACTCTGAAAGATATTCACTATTTTCATTTTGTCAATATTGTAACACATTAAAATTCTGAAATTTCATTAATTTCCTCAACAATTTTGTCATGAAGGAGGTTCAGACTCCTTGAACCCCCTCCTCCTCCCTCACCAATGTACCACTGATTCAACTGATTTCAAAGACGACAGGTTTTGCAAGAAAAATTGTGATTTTTTGTAAAATTTATTGGAAAAATTTTTTCAAAAAGTCATTCCGAATTAAATTTTAACATTTTTTCCACTTAAATTTTATTTAATTGAAGGAATATTATTGAAAACAAACTGCAAAATTTAAGCAGTTTTTCTTTGTTATCAAAATTTCGTGCTTTTTGGTCTTTCGTGTTTTTTTCGTTATTTTGTGCCTATTTTCTAAATTCGTGCTTTTTATGCCTGTAGACATCTTGTATAAGAACCTATACCATGAAAAGTTGAATTAAAAATTCAAGCAGGTATCTCTTTTCCTGGATGAGTACACGAGTATGATAGGAGTAAAGATTTAGACCTGCTTAAAATATCATCAACTTGCAAATAATCACAAAAACGAGGTAAATTTAAAGAAATGATAAGAAAAATCCACAGTTCAAAGAACTTTTGATTTAAAAGAATACCGATTGAAAATTTCAATTTAGAAAAATAAGGGCAATACCCTCCTTGTATGGTTACTTTTCTCCATATTAATTCCTTTACGAGTTTCTTTTGCAATGCGATACGTGCAAGCAATTATATAAGAATTTTATGGCTTTCGACAATTGAAAAATGTCGACAACTCCCCTCCTCAAATTCCTTTCTTCGCGATATAAAAAGGTAGGTATCATTTTATATAACAAACATTTTATTATTTCATTTCGCAGATGCGAATACATTCGCGAAAAATGTTTAATTTGTATACGAATACCTTAATAAATAATAATATAAGGTCGAATATTTTTTTCACATTTATGTTAAATGAAATTTAAATCAGTGTGCCGAGATTTTTGCGAAACGCGATGAAAATTTTACTCGTTTAGTGTAAATAAGGCTATCCTACTTTAATGTTATCTGACGGGATTATGTTAAACTCGTTTCAATTCAACCCACAGAAATTCTGTCAGTTTAAATCAAACCCCGGAGAATTTTTGTACATTTTTTTTCCTCCTTCTTAAATTTTAGCGTCTTTTTTTCTCGCTCGTACAAGTGAAAAGCCGATAAAACGTCGATTCGTCGTAATAAATAATTTTTCCAATCACGGAAAGATTCAAACATTTTTCAGCAAGGAAAATAAAACGAGAAAAAAAGAAATGTGTTCGTTAGCGGTGTTACTTTGGAAAATTCGTTTAATAAATATTTAACCCGCAGATGCGCATCATGTGCAAATAATTTTCACCGTTTTTCTCGACAATATCGTTGAAATATTGTTAGAAAAATTTATGGTAATATAATGCGTACCTAAAAAGAAAAAAAAAGAATGTAGAAAGATTGAGAATCGACCAAATTTTTAGGTCGCAATAAAAAACCATAATTCATTGAAACCGTTTAAGACTAGAAAATTAGACTAATAAATTTTCTCATCTTTTTTTCCTCAGAATCTAACACCGTATTGATAGATTAATACCATCGTACCTACGGTTTTTGCCTTCGTTTCAGGATGCTCGTTATATAGGTGTACTGCAACTGTATGCGGCTGTACTTCATGAAAACTTCAGCATGATACAGAGTGGAAAGCTTGTTAAAAAATCACAGCTTTACACACTTCTTCAAACTAAGTCTTCATACATGTCAAACTTCATAATTCAAGATGCAGCTACGACGTCGACAACTACGTGCGAGTCTAACCTTACATTAGCTTTTTTTTCTACTATTTCGGATCACGTAAAGTACAAAAGAAAATTTCACCGAAGGTTTCGAATTTACTATTGCTACTACATAGATATGCATAATATTATAATATATTACCGGCGAACATCAAATAAAGTAGGTACTTGAATTTTATAAATTTCCCTCTATACATCTTATGCATATAATACACCGACTTATTTTTACACAGGTAGTATTTTATACTCGTAAGCTTTGTAAAAACGTTTGACAAAGTTAAACGATTGCGGATATATACATTTTTAAATCATAAATAATACAGGTAATTAAATCATTAACTTCGTATCGATTAAAGAGGTTCGCAGGAAAATTAATGGGTAAGAATTATACATTTTTGGTGGCAAGGAGGGAGAGGGGAGATGGATTAATAGTAGCTGAATGGAATAGATCCATCGGACATAATTTCGAAGTTGCAGAAAATCGTTTCAAAATTTTGTTTCAAAAAGACTAAGTACCTATATAAAAATTATTGAAAAAAAATTATCTCAGTTTTTCGACTTCAGGCAAACAAAAAACATTAGACAGGTTTATATGGGTGACTTCCCCCCTCTCCTACCCAGTTTGAAATTATCCAGTGGAAATTGGTTCTTATAGTCTAAAACCCCTATGACGAAATTTTCAGCTGAATAGCTCACCCCTAACCTCTTCAGGAGGGGTAAAACGTAAATTTTCGTTACAATTTCAATTTTTGGTAGTTTTCAACTAGATTTTTTCAAACTTGCAGGAATAATAGACAGTACCAAGAGTAATTTATGAAATTTTTCGAAAAAAAATTCGAGCACTTTTTCAAGGTCAAATCGACATTTTAACCTTTCTAACGGTCATTTTGGTAATCCTTTTCAGAGGTAGAATTCTGAAAAATATAGGTATATATTGTGTACCTAGTCTAGATGTTCAATTTAATATTTTTGTAGAATTTGATATCGTACTGCGTCACATTCAAACATGTTAAAAATCGATTTTTCGCCCCGTTTTTCTTCTCAAATGGATCATTCCTGGCCAAAAAATTGTTTTCTTGCAAAATATCATCAATGACACCTAAATACACCATCAACCTGCATTCAAACCAAATTCGTTCATTTTCACCCATTTTCCCAATTTCCCTTTGATATACTCGAATGACGCTATTTTAGGAACCCACAACGTCTTGATGAACTTGGGGCCTAAAAACCATACCTGGATTTGTTTCAAGTCGATATGTATCATATATTGCAATTTCTGCAAAATCGAGAAACGTTAAATTTTTGCTGTTTTTCATTGACTGTGGAAAATTTTACATTAGACGAGTTGAAAAAAATTTAAGCTTTTCGATTTTACTGGAATTAAAAGGAAAGGTAACAACATAAGGTTGAAAAAACTCAACAAATATGTATAGGACGTAGGTATTAGACTAATGGTAAAATATGGTTGATTACTTCGAAAGTTTAAAAAATACAGAATTTCCCTAGCACCCCTTCAACTCCTCCTTCACCCCATTCACATCACCATCTACACCATCACTCGATAATTGACTAATATTTTCTCTCTTTCCAGTTGAAAAATTTCTATACGAATTTTTTGCTGATTTTTTTCTATCACACCTTTACAAAAAATCCGTATTATACCACTCAGCACTACGTTACTCCGAGTATGTTCGTTGTTCGGGTACATCCGAAATTACAAAATTCACCAACACGTAAAAAGTTTCGCAAAATATTGTCAACACGGTTGCGACTTGCCAAGCAAAACGAACCCCGAACGTAGTTTTGCAATTCAACCGCAAAAATTGTATGTAAATACAGCACATTTATTTTTTCCTCGTACTGTGCTGTATAGTCAACGTCGACGTTCTTTTTTTCTTTTCATTTATTTGAGAAAGGAAGAGGGCAAGGGGGAAACTAAATCAGGGTAGGTACTCGAATAAATTTATAAATTACCATTACCATACACAAGCTAATTTTACAAGTTGTACTCTTTTTAGTGGAATATATTTTTCAATGCATGTATAGGTTTAGGTACCTATTACTTATTACTTATATTAATCCTTTTCACTTCAACTTATAATAATAATACATTTCATATGCACAAATGTACACAATACATAGCTCTAAATATTTCTACGATGAAAAAAAAAACTTCGCAGACTCCGGTAAAACTCCAACACGATCCAAATGACGACATAATATATCTCGTCAACTCGCTATACAATCGTATTCTTGAATAATTACCATCGAAAAACGAATATTTTAATACAAACAAATTTTATTAAACTTATATTCGATTTTCGATAGCAAGTATGCGACCAATTTCGCAACATCGAACTCTTGCTGATGGATAATCCTTGTTACTCGATGATTAAATGCCGAAGCGAGAGAAACAGATATGCTTTATACATGTTCCTGGAGTATCCCCTTGTTATTTGGAATGCGTCGACAACATAGATGCATTTGTACACAAATTACACGAGGATATCCCAGAAACCAACTGTTGAGCTTGAACGATGTCATAAATAACATACTTAGAAAAAACATTATTCGTAATATAATACGTATTAGCCGGTTGCCTACCTACCTACTTGATATTTAGAAACAAAAGATAGTAAGTAGGTTATGTATACCTGCAATATATATATTTGGTGTTCTGTTCAACGTTTCGAATATTTTGAGTTGTGATACAGCAACCTATGCTAAAACCATGTATGAAGGTTTATCGACTCTTAGAATTGAAGGGTTTCTGAAAATCGCATGTATCGGGTTTCAACGTGTTTTAATTCGCGACATAAGTTGAGTAGGTAAAACTCATCCAACCTATTCTGTACTGAAAATAAATTTCCAACAAATTCAGTTCTTTGAAAGTTTTGCCTAACTTCAAAATTGAAGGCCCTATGAAACATTGAAATTTTGCAAGCTCCACTTTTCCTTCAATTTTAATCTTAGGGAACATATGAACATAACTTAATTTGTAGAATTATTGATGTTATACATATTAAGTTAATTACAAATGTTATATATGATCAAAATTGAAGGCGCCATGAAGCTTTCAATGTTTCAATGGTTTATAACGCCTTCAATTTTGAAATTAAGCAAAATTTTCGAAGGATAGAATTTGTTGACAAATTTTCCCCCTCCAGATTAGGTCGAACAAATTTTACCTATCCATCATATTTTGTTAGTTACAACACGTTGAAAACATTAAAAGCTTAACATTTTGTTGGTTTATACATTTACCCCTTCATTTCTGATAGTCGGCAAACCTTCATACATGATTTCAGTTTAGGTTGATGCATTACTAGGCAGTACACTCGATCTCTTGAATAAAACACCCAGTAGATACAGGGTGTTCTGGTAGCATTGCACCGCCTTCAAACCAGAGATGCAGCTATCCAAACTACAGAAGTGTATGCATGTTTGCCGGCTTCAGAATTTGAAGGGGAAAAATTATCCGCTAGTCCTGGTAGATGTTTCAAAACGTCGTAACTCCGCTAATAATATAGATGGGCAATTTTTTTAAAAACTAAATTATAAAACTTTTTCAGCTCTACAAAACGAGTTTTATTCACGTTTTGCCTAACTCTAAAATTTAAGGCTCTACAATGATGTGAAAATTTGTAGCAATTTTTGTTGAACTTTTTGAGCTTTACACAAGTGATTACTTTGAAAAAAATTTGAAGAGAAAAAATTGAATTTTGAAGAAATAATGTTACTTTTTATCTGTTTAATGGCTGTTGCTCCTTCAATTTCAGAGTTATGCTAAAAACTATTAGCTCATTTTATAGAGCTCAAAAAGCTCAACAAAAAATAACTCTTACAAAATTTTGCAAAGCTTGAAAATTGAAGGAGTTATGAAACTCACAAATTTTCAAATCATTGTAGCTCCTTCAATTTTAGAGTTAGGCAAAACATAAATAAAACTCTTTTTTTTAGAGCTTAAAAAGTTCTATAATTAAGTGTCAAAAAAAATTTGCCCCTCTATATTATCAGCAGAGTTACGACGTTTTGAAACATCTAGCAGGACCAATGGATAACTTTACTCCTTCAAATACCGGGGTTGGCAAACATGCGTACACCTATGTAGTTTGAGTAGCTGCATGTCTGGTTTGAAGGCGGTGTACTGCTACCAGAACACCCTGAACAATATAAGTAATAAGTGCATGCTGTGTATCAGAATGGAGTTGATAATGGCCATGAATTCTTTCCAAAAAAAATCCAGTTATGTTACCCTGGCCAATTTCTGTACATGAAGGGGTAGGGGTATGTTTGATATCATTTTCATATAATTCGATCCTCCTGAATTCGAATCCGTCAATACTTTCTCGATTCAAAGTAGAGAAGTGACACAATTGTAAAATTTGTGTTTCAGAAAATAATCAATTTTTGTAAAAATATAAATACAATAATAATTTTTTATTTCTTGAGCTCTGTAAGGGTGACCAATTGATTCAAGAAACATGTCTTCATTATAATTTAAATCTCCTGAACCCGAATTCGAAGTTATTCTCCAGATAGGAAGTAAAGAATTCTCGCCATTGTCAAATTTGCTCAGAGTAAAATGCCCAATTTATGCTTAAATTAGCATTAAATTGCGTTTCTTCCCCTTTCCTAATCATAATATCTTCAGTCGATTAGGGTATAAGAACTTTTTTAAACCCAATTCGAACCTTCTGAACTCAAAGTTAATTTTCAGGTAGCAAATATGGAATTCTCACAATTATCGAAAGTGCATAACGTAAAGTAACTGATTTTGTATGCTTAAATTGACAGGATTTTTTCATTTTCAGAAAAACAGCTCTTCCTTACTTCGAGGTATAAAAAAAATCATCGAATAAAAAATGGCTGATTTTCAACGTTCTACAACTTTTGTTTGAAACTTTTTTTCATATTGTCAATTTAGCAAATTTTTTCACCCGGGTGTCCCTAAAAAATTACACACCAGTGAAAAATCATGATATGACAAAAAACTTGAAACAAAGGTTGTAGAGTATCAATTTTTATTCTACAACTTTTTTTCTATTCTGCGGTGGTCAGAAGCCATTTTTCCTAGAAAATGAGAATTTCGAAAATTGATCATTTTCTGAGGCACAAACTTCACGATTGTGCCATTTCTCTACTTTCAATCGGGAAAGTAATGACCAATTTTTCAGAGAGGTCGAATTATACGAAAATTATACCAAACATACTCCTACTGCACTGCATCATATGTGCAGAAATAGGGATGTTTTTACTTCTAGAATTCCCTCCCGCTCACCCCAAAGGCAATTTTTGACGGCTCTCTTCTCCAAAATTTTCTTTTGGTTCATGCTAAAAGAAAAACCACCTGTCAACTCCTATTCAAAAAAAGAATGTTACCTGCGCTAACCACTTAAGACTATTTCGCCAAGAAAAACTTTAGAAAAGTTGAAACTATCGGAATTGTCTACAGAAAATGATTTAAAAAAAAGTGCTTTCAATTACACAATCTTTTTTTTTTTATAATTTTAGGAACATAATCAGTACCTCATCCTTTTTTTACTCCAAGCTGCCTGCCTCTTTTCAACTAAAAACATTACAATAACTCGCTAGTCCATAAACTGGAAGCAAAATCCATCAATATCTTTACGATTTTTCCTTAGAAAACGACTACGACCATGGTACAGCAATTTTAAACAATACTTTAGGTCCTACCTACGTATTGTATATTCGTTCGTATAGTTTTCAATTTGATCCCATTAAAGTCCGCCACGCCACGCAACACATTCGACATACACAATGAGGGAAAAGGTCAACAGCGAATAACAGGTAAAAACATTAATCTGGAAATAAATTTATGAACAGAAATAACAAATGGTCGAATACAACGCGTTTGATACCGAAGCGGAGTGAAATTTTCAGTTGTAGTAATCCTATTTGACAATTTCCAAATCGTATATGTGAAATCGTCAGGAAAAAAGATTCTAAAGCTTACTTTGAAAGTATATCCCAGTATTCTGGAAAGTATATACCAGATAATACAAAATCCATTTATTTTTAACGAAACTAAGACATAAATAAAAAAACACGCTTTAGCACATTTATTTTTATTTTATTTCTTCTGCGTACGTTACATATAAAAGCCTACCTATACGTGTCCCTGCATGGTTATTTCCCCACACGAAGATATGTACCGAGACCTATTCTTTTAGCGATTTTTTTCTCTCATTCACTCGTCGACCGAGTTCGCGATTAAAATCGAACCTCGGAGCGAATTTATAGATAATAGTTTTTCATTTCAATGACTAATTCAATAAGTGACTTCTCTCCGACTCTCCGTTGCACCATTTTCGGTACGTTTATCGACGGATTCGAGAGCTAAATCACCGAAAGTCACACAGTTTATCCAACTACACGCAGCTTTACTTATTTCTATGCTTATGTAGGTACATGTTTTAACGCCGAGTCTGTATAGCTGTAAAGTTTGGTGACAAGTTTACAATCGGCTGAACTCTTCTTCGATTTATACGCTTATATTGAACAACTTGTACCTACGGCGTGTTTATTTGCAGGTTCACTTATCGGCCTGGTTGTAATTTCTAACACAAATCGTTATATGTCTTTGGTTATTCGTACTTCGGTATACAAACAAACGCGCGTTCGCGTTTCTTAAAAGCAATTATAAAATGATATAAAAGCTTGCTTAATTGTCGCGTTTAATTCAGTATAAAGCTTTCTCGCAATCAGCGCCAGATTCAAGAGAATTATTTATCATAAGGGAGCAACAATTATAATTATGACTCCATTTGTTGCATTCCGCCGTCTAATTACTCGCAGACTTTATCTTTAAGAATTTTCCCAAACGTAACGTGGTAAATATTCGTTAAATTTCGTTCGCCGAATTTACCTGTTAAGTTATAAACTAGGTACGTAACACGATACTTCGAAACACATTCTGTATTCGTACGAATATTTCAACGCGGTTTCATTTTCTTCACCTCAGACTCATTTTTCGTATTCGCCAAGTAATATTTTAAAACGACTTTGGTGAAAATTTCCATCTATAGTTATAGTATGGTCAATACAAGATTAATGTGCATGACGTCAAAATTCATAATCAGAGAAATTCATATTCGACAACTAGACCAAAATAAAGTACAACTCCTCCCCCCCCCTAAAATATACCTACTACCTAAACAAAATTTAGCGAGAAATTATTTAAACGAAGTAACATCCATTATCATCCATGAATTTGAACCCTCAAAAAATAACACATCAAAGTCATCTGTGCTTCGCTACCTTTATCATTACTAAAGCTTTGAATTTTTTGAAATTACATATTTATCTATGGCGAAGAAAAAGTGAACATTTCGAAGGATTTATATGATTAATAAAATTTCCTGACGAATGAGCCCAATTTCATTTTGCATATTTTGCATATTTCGACCTAAAATGCATATTTTGAGGTTTTGCCAAAATCCGGCAGAAGTAATTGATTTCATGGCCAGTTTTTTGCTCCCAAAATTGCAAAACTGTAAAAAATGCCACAAAAAAGTGAAAAAGCATAGCCGGGTTTACAGGGGTGATTTGGCCCTGAGCACCGAATTTTTAATTTTCCAGTGAAAGTTGGTCCTTAATCGTCTAAAACCCTCGTGACAAAATTTTGAGCTCGATATCTCAACTCTAACCCCTTCTGAGGGATTAAATGTGGATTTTCATTGAAAATTTCTATTTTTGGCAGTTTTCATCCGAATTTTTTCAAACTTGCACGGATGATAGTCAGTATCAAGGGTGATTTTTGGAATTTTTTGAAAAAAAATTTGAGCACTTTTTCAAGGTTAAACGGACATTTTAAACTTTCTAAGGGCCATTCTGGTAACTCTTTTCAGAGGTGCAATTCTGCAAAAAAATATATATTGCGTACTTAGTCTAGATGTACAACCTCATATTTTTGTAGTACATGATATCATGGTGTGTCATTATCAAAAATGCAAAAAATCGATTTTTTTGTCCATTTTTCCCCCTTGAGTGGGTCATTTCTGGTCGAAATTTTTTTTCTTGAAATATATCACTAATGACACAAAAATACACCATCAACCAGCATTTGGACCAAATTCAGGCATTTCCCCCCTTTTTTCCAAAAATACCCTAATTACGCCATTTTGGGAACCCACAACCTCTTCAAGATGACCTAGGGGCCTAAAAATCATGTCTGGGCTTGTTTCAAATCGGTATCTCTCATATACTACAATCTCAGCAAAATCGAGCAACTTTGATTTTTTTCAACTTATTTCTTGACAAATTTTTCTGAAGTCCAAAATACTCAATTCTTGAAAATGAGCAAAAAAAAATCAAAGGACAAATGATGACCAATTTTGACAAAAAAATCTAATTTTTTGGTTAATCTTCGTACATTTTGCGAAATAGAAAATGTTCCTTCTTTTTTTTATATCAGTACGAGTATATCTAATTCATTTTTTTTAAATATCTCCTAAAAAAATGTGTAACTGTTCTGTTAATAATGTTTCAAAACCTTTTATTTTCACAGTCTTTTCTGAGAATTTTCTCAATACTTCTATTTTTGTCAAAAAAAACTACGTGTTTTTGCAATCAAAATATATTTTTTTAAAAAGAAAACTTATATCAAATTTTTCCAAGAAATTGTTTTTAAACATTTTTTCCAAAGAATTTCGTCGAATGTAAAATTCGTTTCAAAATTCAATTTTAAATTTGAGGGACCTGGAATCAACACTTGCTTTTGGCAACTTTGTTAATTTTTGGGGGAAAAAAGAACATTCCAACATAATTCTGTATAAATCTTCGTAATAAGCAGGGTTTTCTGGCAATTGGGTATTGATTCTGAGCTCCTCATTTTCGGAGTTTTTTGTACAGGAAAAAGTAAGTTTTGAAATTTAAAAAAAATTGTTCGCTGACAAATTCCAACCTATTGGGTAGATGGGAGGGGGGAATTTCGTTGAATTGCAGATTTTTAAATACCCATATCTACTTAGTAAATTGAAAAAAAATCGGGTTTGCTGGCAAAACTGAGTTGTGAATTAAGTAGGTATAGCCCAGTTGAAAAGTCGATACCTAGTTTTGGAAAAAAAAACAGTTTGACAGCAAAAATTTTGAAAACAAAGGCCCCAAGGGAGACAGAGAATTTTAAGCTCTACATTTTTCATAACTTGCATTTTTTTCGTAGCACCCCTAATTTGGCCAGAAAATCCATGTTTATGTCAAATTTATGAAGTTGTTAATAGCAAAAATGAAACAACTTTGACTTCAAACATCTCAAAAACTAAGCTCACTTTGACTGCTATAATCTTGAAAACTAAGCCACCAGGATAAAAACTAAAGGCTCTTCGAAGAAAGAAAATTTCAAGCTTTACAATTTTCATTCCTTGCATTTTTTTTCTAGTACTCTTAATTTTCCCAAAAAATCCATATTTATTAGGAAACGTGTAAAGTCAATAATTTCAAAAAATAAAAATCTTTCGGCTGCCAAAATCTCGAAAACCAAGCCCACCGGAAAAAAAAACTAATAGCTCATAGGCGAGAAAGAGAATTTTAAAGTGTACAAATTTTCATCCCTTTTGTTTTTTTCGTAGTACCCTAGTTTGGCCAGAAAATTCATGTTTATGAAAAATTTAAGTTTTGAAAATGAAGAAAAAAACAAAAAAATAGTATTGACCTATGTAAATTTCCCATAAACATGGATTTTCTGACCAAACTAAAGATGATTTGAAAAAAATTGAAAGGATAAAAATTGTAGAGCTTGAAATTCCCTTTCTCTTAAAAGCTATTATTTTTTTCTAGGGGACTTAGATTTCGAGATTTTTGCAGTATTTTTTTTTTTAATTTTCAAAACCATCAACTTTCCAACTGGGCCACCTTGTATATGTGGTGACGTAAACATGATCAGTTGAATTGTGCCAATCACTCATTTTTCCTCACCCCTGGGATACCAAATTATCCAAATACCTTCGATAATGACGTCATGCACTTTTTATATTAACCAGAACCTAGACTACGTACGAATTCTATCAAAGCTAAATCAACCTTTTTTTTTTCCCAAATTAGCTCAAACGCTCCCTATAATTCGTAAACGAACCTCGATAAAAAATTCATACGCGGTAAATTTAATGCAGCAATCGAAATAATCGACTGAGGAAAAAACAAAAAAAAAAGGGCAAAGGCGAAATTCACGAGTAAAAATGAAATATTCATTAATACAAACACCAAGTTAACAATAAAACATCAATTCGAATCCCATTCACCCGGCCACTACTTCGTATACGATTTGAAAAAGGTCGCAAAAATTCCACAAATTCTTGCCAGATTCCTCAAAGAATCTATCAACAAGTTATAAGATAAAAAGTCTGTTCGAGCTGTCTGCGTATCGTATCCGAATCCGAATCAAAGACGAAAAATTAATTTATTGATTTATACTCATTTCACCAACTCCATAAATAATTTATCTTCGACGACGACGGGGGGAGGATAAAAAAGGAAGAAGAAAAGATTCAGCAATAATACTTACGCTACCGTCTTCGGAATATAATAAAACGTTATTACGAGACAAAATAGTGCGCTGACAAATTCCGATTGTTCAGACGTAAAATATCTTTAAGAAAGGAATTCGTTCAAACAGCGTGTTTTCCATTTTAGTGGTACAGAGAACTACATGTATAGAAACGGCGAAGAGGAAAAAAAAAAACTTACGACGCTTTCACACGAAAAATACAATACAAAGTGTTGTGAAGAATTACTCGGTGAAAGAATAACTAAATGTGGTAAACATCAATTTGCAGCGATTGTGCGCTTTCTCGAGGGATTTTCTCCTACACCGAGTTTCTATACAATAATCTTCTTATCGATTTTCATCAGGCTTTACATGATAACGTATCCCATTACAAACCAAATAATTAAACTGATTTTCCGAAAAAGAAAAAAAAATCACATAGAATCGTGGAATCATCGAATCGTATGAAAACCCCATTTGTACTCGTTTAATAAGTACACAAAAACCACCCTTAATCATGTCATAGTTTTTCCAACATTCGGAATTATAATAAATAATTCTATATTTAAAATGGCAACTTTACCTTTGTGAAAAGTACCTAAAAAACGTGATAACGTCACTTTAATATGCACCTATTTATATCTAAATTACAATTTTTTATCATCATTGAGTCGTTTCTACCCCAGCAGGGTCATTGCGACTATTACACATATAGTTCTCAACTGTATATACCAACCTAGCTCACTTTACGTCTCCATCTCTCGTATTTTTTTTTTTTTATCAAGATTGTAAAAAAGGGATGAAAATTTAGTCGTGGAAAAGTGATATTTCAATGCACATGATTTATGACCGGTTAACTAGCTTGTTAGAAATTATCGCTATAATGCCATCATAAAACATACTGATATTTCAGTAATGCTTGTAATAATTTTAATTTACGTATATCCGCGCCACGTTAAATATAATCGTTCTGAGATTTTGCAGCGTTAATATTTTTCTCATTATGCCAAGTGAATTAACATTTTTGCCACTGAATGGCGCGCTGTATTTTTTTTTTTATAAGCCCCAATCGTAAATTACCGGCGACAACTTCAGCCAACTACATTATAATTTAGCACAGATATGCTTTTTCAAGTATTCCGTTTGTTATAATTACCTACCTACTTTGGCGAGTACAACAGAGAAAAAAATTCGGCTGAAAAATTAAAGGTACTTAATATAACGTTATTATGGTGAAAATTAATTTTATATGAATAGACAACGATGATTTTGATCGTAACATTTTTACATACAATAGAGTTGACCACCCACGAAAATATTAACAAGATATCAAAAGTTGCATTGATTTCAGAATTTTTTACAATGAATAAAAAATAACATAGATGATGAGAGGGAGGTTATTTCAAAAAACAACACGTTCTTTTTTTTTGGACATAAGATTTTTGCAGAATTGTGATCTGGAAGGCGTCCAATATCATTACATCAAAACAAAATAAAAATATTTTCCACAACTTACATTTTAAACACCACTGAAAGCGCAATTTTTCATTTTTGATTTTTATCAAAATGAACCAGTAAAGTTCATAATGTCAATTTACTGATTGTAGATATGAAAAAAATCTCAAATAAAAGTGGTAGAATATTAGAAAATGATCATTCTCTGTTTCATAGTTTTTTTTCCATCTAGCGATGAAATGAAGATATGGTACAGAAGATAAGATGAGAGTACAATATTATACTATAGTAAGTACTGTAGGAGTATATCAACAACTAATACCGTAAAGTAGAAACGCGCTCGATTTTTATAACGCGAATAATACCATACGGAAGAAACAAAGAGTCACCATGACACGAAAATTAACTGCATCTGTCGCTTATACTCGTATGTGTAAAAAACCTCGTTAGATGAACCTCTCGTCGGTTATTGGTCGATAGAATTTTTTGTTTTCGTATACCTATATAGGGTGTTTCATAGGTAATGGCTTTCCTTCTACCCGGTAAGTAGGCAACTCATGGTAGGTATACTAAAGTCAACATCCCGAGTCGATTGCGACCATTTTCGAAGCGATCTGGAGCCTCCAGTAAAAGTTGACTTTACTCCAGCATTTTGGAATTGCTCCAAAAAGCGCTAAAATCAACTTTGGCAACTAAAAATTTAATCCTGGCATGGTGTTCGAAAATTTCGTCTATATAAATAAATTCCAAAATCGTAAATTTCTCCAGAAAATCGCTCAAAACTCCGCCTACCCCCTAAAGTGGACCCCCCGAGTCGATCGCGGCCATTTTCGAAGTGATCTGGAGCCTCCAGCAAAAGTTGACTTTTCTCCTGCATTTCGGAATCACTACAGAAAGCGCTGTAATCAACTTCAGCAGCTAAAAATTTAATCCTGGCGTTAAGGTGATATTATTAGTCGATTAGTACGGTTGAATCGAAAATTCGAGATGACGAGTTAACACGTGCATTTTTTACAACTCAAAAATTCCGCGTGAAAAAAAAATTCTAAACCATTACACGTTTCAACGCGTCACCTCGGATTTTCGATTCAACCGCGGCAATCGACTAATAATATCACCCTAACGCCAGGATTAAATTTTTAGCTGCCGAAGTTGATTACAGCGCTTTTTGGAGCGATTCCAAAATGCTGGAGAAAAGTCAACTTTTACTGGAGGCTCCAGATCGCTTCAAAAATGATCCCAATCGACTCAGGAAGTCGACTTTAGTATTCTTACCAAGTTTCAGAACTGTATCTCAAAATTTACCTTATTTCTGAAAAATTGATATACCAATGTGCTATTTTTGCTATTCTCAAAAATTCGCTAAAAATTGAAAAATCAACTTTGGCACCTTAAAATTTGGGTGTGAGGTCTGGGTGACATGCTCTTTAAGTGAGCCAAATTTCAGCTCGATCAGAGGTGACGAGTTGATAAGGTTCCCATGTAAGCACAAGCAAGTAGGTTTGACTATCTTTGGAATTGAAGGGATAAAGTTATGCTCATTCATAATTTTTTTCAATCTTGTCCATGGGAGGAGCATTTATTCTAGTTTTTTTTTCATGTAATGATTTTATGGGTTTGGTGATCGGAAAGCCACAATCCCAATTGAAATAATTATTAAAAAAACGCAAATTTTCGTGTTCAATTTTTGCAAAATTTGAAAAAAATATTGTGTTAATTTACTATTATTTTGAGGTCAAGTTATGTAAAAAAAAAGTTGCTCCTTCCAATGGTACGACTGCAACCCTCCCCCCATAATAGTTAAAATTTTATAACAAATCAAAAATGACATACAAAATTGAAAAAAAAAATTTGCACAATATGTATAAAGTCATCGTCAACGAATTTCGTGACAGTTTTTACGGACACGAAAAATGGACAAAACATGGATATGTGACATGTCTTTTTAAATTCAAAAGTTTTCAAAAGTTTAACAAAACATCCTTGCAATTTTTGGAAATCTGAAAATTTTTTCAAGTTCAAAAAAGTCTGATAAAATGTCTAAAATTCAATTTACCAAGTTCAAAAAATTCTAAATTACTTGTCTAACAAAATGTTTAAAAGTCAGCACCATCTCTGAAATTTTCCGATCAAAAAGTCGATGGATATCGGAAAAGTTTTCTAAGTTCTGAAAAGTCAGACAAAATGTCTGATTTGAACCTCCTTGAAATTTTTTTAAGTCCATAAAGTTGAAATTTTCCATTTTAAAAATTTTCGAAGTCCAAAAAAGTCTGACAAAATGCCTGAAAGTGTGCGTAATATCTGAAATTTTCTTAATTCAAAAAGTCTACATTATTGGTCTGACAAAATGTCTGAAAGTCAGCATTATCGCTGAAATTTTCTAAGTTCAAAAAGTCAATAATAAATCTGAAAATTTTCCAAAAAATTTTGACAAAATGTCTAGAAGTTATCGTCAAGGAATTTCGTGGCGTTTTTAACAGAGACGGAAAATGGACAAAAAAAATGGACAAAAAATTTGGACAAAATTTTAGGATTGACCTCATGCCATTAGACATATATCCATGTCAAAGGTAGAATGAGCATGATAACTTTTGCCCCTTCGATTCCGTGGGAGGGAGGGGCACCGGCTATGACACACCCCCTATACTCGATTCTTCACTTACTCATTTTCCCTCATTTTCTTCAAGTATTCAATATGATAGATAGAACAGGACCGAACCGAAAGGGCTAGCAGTTTACCCCTCCCATATTTCAAAATTTTCTCAGCGTTCTTTTGGACAGAATTCTTTTGGACAGAATTCTTTTTTATTTTTGGTAAGAACTCTCTTGGCCAAAATTCTATTGGTCAAAATTGTTTTGGACAGAATTCTTTTCTTAGGATTCTTCCCAAATAGTCCTCAAAATTCCTTTGCTCAGAATAATTATGCTCAAAATCCATTTGGTCAGAATTCTTTTGACTTTCTCGAAATACTATTCACTGATTGGTTATGTATTGAATAAAAGAAAAAGTAATTGCAATATGGTTTTTAGCTCTTCAGGCAAAATCCCTTAAAAATAAAAAAAATAAAAAAAAACATAAAAAAATACGGTAGGTAATTGTCAAGTGTTGAAAACCAATCGCTGATAAATGTTAATGAACTATTGAACGACATGTTAACGAATCTACTCCAGAGGCCGTATAACCATAATTCATATTTTATAACTATTTTATGAACTTTAAAAGATGAATACCATGTTTTATCTCTCACTTTGATAAACCCTCTTAATAATATATCATTACAACCGCTATGATTAGCTGGTTTTTTCGACGAGTTGACATATTTCGTTTTCAACACGATGGAAAACGAGTATATGCAATCTCTGGATACTTGTTGCTGTCATATCGTATCAATATTTTGAATTATCGAGTATTTTCAAGTTTTTTTTTTTTTTTTGTTTCGAACACCCACTTTTATATACTGGACATTCTTAACGATAATTGGATGGGTATAAGAACGCAAGCCCATACTATCCATAATACTCATAAAAGTATTATACATGGCATTAATACCTACGCATACATATACTATGATGAGTATACACGAGTAAGTATATTATTTAATAATAACTTCATTGGTTTTCTATCAAAGTTCGAGTATTGTGATAACACCCGAAACAAAAAAAAACCATTGTGTGCTGAAATATAGAGCAGAACATTAGAGATTGGGAAAAAATCATTTGTTATCCGGTCGGTGGTGCGAACACGTCCGAATGATATATTTAACTTTTGATTTAGGTAAGACAAAGATTGATTCGCCCTTGATGTCATTAATTTTCAATATATTATGACAGATTTTCTAAACAACAGTTTCATTTTTTATTAGTATTAATTTATATATATATTTTTTCCGATAAATTCCAACGAGCTGGTCTCCTGTGCGATGAACATTATACCAAAAGCTTTTAAGAAACGGCGACTATGTATAACTAGCAAAATATATAGCATCTATTATTATACATAAAATTTATTGGATCAACATACACATTTATATGCTCGGAATTTTAAGTTTATTGTTCTTTGATCATTAATATTCCGAAATCTCTAGCCTCTCGGTAATACGATAGTACTTATTTACATCAATCTACGTAACACCGCCATGTATCAGTGTACTGGTAATTAATTAAGTGGGAATACTTAGTATTTCGATCAATAATGAGAAAGAACCTTTGCCCTAAAGTGTTCTAACCATAGACGAGAACAGAATAAGAATTAATAAATTGATTATCCGATTTCGATGTATTATGTAGGTACTCGTTAGTTTTCAGTCCAATGTTTCAAATTTTCTAAAATTTAGAGACCACAAAAAAAACTAATCACAATTTGCACAATATTTTTATGAACTTTTATGGTATTTTTTTCTTAGAACATTTCAAAAAAATGAATCATAAGTACAGGGTGTTCGGGTAGTAGTGCACCGCCTTCAAATCAGAGATGCAGCTACCCAAACTACATAAGTGTATGCATGTTTGCCGACTCCAAGATTTGAAGGGACAGAGGTATGTACTAATCCTGATATATGTTTCAAAACGTCGTAACTTCGCTGATAATATAGATAGGCAATTTTTTTTAAAAACATTCTTGTAGAACTTTTCAAGCTGTACAAAATGAATCATATTCATGTTTTGTCTAACTCTGAAATTGAAGGAGCTACAATGATTTGAAAATTTGTAGACTTCTTTATTACTCCAGTTTTCAAGTTATGCAAAACTTTGCACGTCATTTTTTGTTGAGCTTTTTGAGCTCTACAGAGCAACTAATTTTTTGCCCAATTCTAAAACGGAAAACATGAGGGACCATTTTGAGAATTTTTTGAAAAGAAAAAATTAAATTTTAAGAAAATAATGAAATTTTTTTATATTTTTAATGGTTGTAGCTCCTTCAATTTTGGAGTTATACTAAAAATTATCCTCTAATTTTGTTAAGCTTAAAAAGCTCAGCAACAAATGACTCTTACAAAATTTTGCATAACTTGAAAATTGAAGTAAAGAAGTCTACAAATTTTCAAGTGCTTGTAGCTCCTTAAATTTTTGACTTAGGCAAAACTTGAATATAACTCATTTTGTAATGCTTAAACAGTTCTACAAGAAAGCGCAAAAAAATTGCCTATCGATATCAACAGAAGAGTCACAACGATTTGAAACATCTACCAGGACTTGTGCGTAACTTTTCCCCTTCAAATCCTGGGATCGGCTAACATGCATACACTTATGTAGTTTGGATAGCTGCATCTCCAGTTTGAAGGCAGTGCACTACTACTGGAACACCCTGTATATCATTTCAAAAATTCTTTCAGAATTTTAAAAAACTTTCGAAACATTTTTGAAAATGTTCATAACTTTTTTTTTCAAAATTCAAAATTTCCACAAAATTAAAATTTTTTGAGTAATTACGTAATTTCAAGGTTGTAGTGAGCGTTGGGGCACGAGGGACAGCTTTACACGCCTCTTCCCCCACTTTAAAAATTTGTCAGTTAGTTGATAAATTGAACTGCTGTACGAGTTGGAAAATTACGAAATGAACTATTAAGTAAGTTAATGCATATTAAAAAAAAATGTAGGTACATAAAATCACATTTTTTCGGTATTTCAGATTTTGGATGCCTTTTTTTACAAAAATTTTTGCCTTCGTATCGCTTGTGCGCAATCTTACTTTAACAAAATGATTGCATACAGGGTGTTAAATGAAAGGTAGGCAATAATTACAAAAAACACTATCATGATTGGTTGCCTATCTTGTAAATTGAAAGGGATATGAAATTTTAGAACTTTAAAATAATTATTTTGTAGATATTTGAGGCTAACTTAACAATCTTTGGGTCATTCAAATGATGGTCGCACTAGAAGGGTTCGAGGGTACGATTAAAAATTGTCATCACTGCAGGTTGCCTACCTTGGGCAAACAAAATTTTAATTTATTTGTTTTCACTTTTTTTCAGCATACAAATGGCTCTTTATACGTGCCAAGGATGAGACTAAGGGAGAGGTTGAGGAGGGAGTTGATACGTGTGGGCGATGGTTTGGGGTGAGGCTGAGGCCTCCTTCGATCATGGAAGTAACTGGAAAAATTTACAGAAAAACTAAAAAATTTGGTGGTTTGTTAACTACTCCCATTGTCGAAGGAGCCTCACCTCAACCTACTCTTGATCTCATCTCTGGCAAGTACTAAGACCCCTTTATATGTTGGAAACAAATGAAAACCTTAGACCATATATGAAAACAAATAAATTAAAATTTTGATAAATTTAAACAAATTTTTTGCCCCTTCAATTTCAAATATAGCTGAAATCAAATTGAGAAGGGGTGAGTTAACTGAAATATACCTAATCTCTGAAAAATTTCAATGAAATTGTTAAGAAGAAAAATTAATTTTCGGCCAACTCCTGACCTCAACACTTGCCCAAATTTAATCATCTCTGAAAATCAACGACCTCAGCCGATACTCAACGGGCGAATTTCGCCTTGGATTCGAAATAAGAAAGAAAGAAGTACTCGCATCCTCGCTTTCAGCTGGAGAGAGTTTAAATAAGTCGAGTCGAGAGGTCTAACAAAGAACAAGGACAATGATGAAATTCATGAAAGAAAAAAACCCACAACGAAAATGTGATAAACATTAGACTAAGATGAATAACATTGGCTCAATCTAATTTTTAGTACGTACTCGCGAAGTAAAAGGGTTATCGACGTTTCGTTTTTTTTTTATTTTTTCAAAAACTTCGCCTTTTTATCTCGAACATCTATAGAATTTTCGATGGAAATTTCAAAACACAGGACAAGCGTTAAATATTGATCTACTTAGTAAAAGTACAAGCTTACATCATTTCGTAGCGAATAAAAAAAAAGGGGAAAAATTCATCGCAGAAAGTACCTACCTACGCTTTTATAGTGAGAATATTTCAATGCGGTAATTTTTTTCAAAAAGTCTCAAACACAGAAGACATTCAGAGACGAAACCAACATACTAACACATTTCCATTTCTAAATTGATAAGTGCTGAGTAAAAAGGAGAGAGAAAATTCGAAAAAAATATATAACGTATGTACGTACATACAATGTACCTACATACATACCTAACTAGTTCATGAAGTAGGTAAATGGACCAGCGTGATAATCAATGAAAGAATCCACGTTTTCATTACATTTTCCACCTTATCCATACAGGTATCGAGTTTTCATCAATACGTATGTAATCATCATTACCCAAACAATTTATCATTTGAACATTTTCAAAAAAAGGAACAAATTGTTTTGAAATCAAAAGCTTTCGGCGAAGTTTCTGGTAAAGGTAAACCTGCAAATTTAGTATGAAAAAGAGAAACTTATCAACGTTGGTAATCGTTACGAAGCCTTTATGTTGTCGGCATTTACGAAAATGTTGCGAATAAAAACATAGATATAATACTCGGTGACATTTCGTAAGTTAACTCGATTAATAAGCAACCATTGGATAGGCGTTCGAATCAAATCGTTTAATGCCACCTTTTTTGACGTGTTAAACGTGAGAAATATTTTGTATGGAGGAATTTCGCTTTTAAAAGGTCGTTTACGGCGTAAACTAAATTCACTAATTGATTCAAATAAAACATCAATTGTACCTCGAACTTCTAACTTGAACCCTTACGTATATCGAGTTGATTTATTTCAATAAACGATTTCTTTTCGTACTTTTTTTTTCAATTTCGCAGAAATGTTTCTTTCATAAACTTTTTTTTCAACTTTACGTTGCATGTCGTCGTAGGATATACGATAAAAACCTCCCACTAATTGTTTCATGTCACGGGGTAGTTAAGACTTGATGGGTTATAATCAAATGGAAATTAACAGGCATAAAATTGCCGACTTGATGTTTTCATCGGTTCGGTTGCAAAAATCATACACAAATAATTAAACCACCGTCGCGGATTTATTTTTCGATATTTTTTTCACCTCTTTTCAACCTTTACAACTAAATCAAATGACAATTCCAAGCGAAACTTTTTCCTACCATTATTATCGAATATATGGAGAAGATATACCTACGTATATTGAAGGTATATCATTTGAATCGTACTCGTAATAACGTATACTTTACACAATCACAATGCCGAATTTCAATTCATACGTGGTATAAGGAACATATATAGGGTGTTTCATAACTAACCTACATCTTTTCACCCAAGTAGGCAACCCATTCTGAGCACAAGTAAGTATGTTTGACTACCCTTGCTTTGAAGGGGTACAGTTATGCTAATTGAGAAAAATATTTTTTACATTTTTTTTTATCATGACTTTGGTGTGTGTAAAAATTATCACCCTTTCCAATGGTACAAATTCCAATTTTCTATCTTGCCCGATTTAAAAGTTAGGTGTATGCATGCCCAAACTCAAGAAAATCTATTAAAATCACTTTTTTGGAAAAATCATAAAATTGATTGAAAAAAGCGGGGTTTTAAAGGGGTTTTCTTTAAATTTAACATGCATAACTTTTAAATCAAACGAGATAGAAAACTAGTGTTTTGGTTTTGGACCATTGGAAAAAGCGACATTTTTTACACAAGCCAAGATCATAATATTAGTAGGTTAATACGAAAATAATCTGTCTACACCCCAAGGGGTGAAGTCATGAACCGAATTTTCACATTACATTCCATAAAAACAAATTCCAACTGGAAACTAATCAATTTGAACATAACTCACAAAATTAATAACCTGCGAAAAATGTTCTCTTCGACGTTCTAAATTGTAATGAAAGAAATTCAAGATTATCAACTTGAGGTAAACATCAGCTGTGAGGGGGGGGGGGCACCTGTCCGAATGTAAACGACACGATCCGACACAATCCGAACCCAAACGAATTCAACAACTTACCCAAAACCAGTCAA
>FIZU01048178.1:0-10111 GCA_900064475.1 Pseudococcus longispinus
TTTTGCATAACTTGAAAATTGAAGGAGTTATGAAGCCTACAAATTTTCAAATCATTGTAGCTACTTCAATTTTAGAGTTAGATAAAATTTTGTAAGAATCATTTTTTGTTGAGCTTTTTGAGCTCTACAAAATGGGCTAATAATTTTTAGCATAACTCTAAAATTGAAGGAACTACAACCATTAAAAAGATGAAAAGTGGCATTATTTTTTTGAAATTTTATTTTTATTTTCAAATTTTTTTTCAAAATGTTCTCTCATGTTTTCGATTTTGGAGTTGGGCTAGAAATTATTAGCTTATTTTGTACAGCTCAAAAAGCTCAGCAAAAAACGACTTGCAAAATTTTGCATAACTTGAAAATTGAAGGAGTTATGAAGTTTACAAATTTTCAAATCATTGCAGCTCCTTCAATTTTAGAGTTAGGCAAAACATGAATATAACTCATTTTGTAGAGCTCAAAAAGCTCAACAAAAAACGACTTGCAAAATTTTGCATAACTTGAAAATTGAAGGAGTTATGAAGGCTACAAATTTTCAAATCATCGTAGCTCCTTCAATTTTAGAGTTAGGCAAAACATAAATATAACTCATTTTGTAGTGCTTGAAAAGTTCTACAACAAAAGTGAAAAAAAATTCACAATTGCGAGAATTTCCTACTTCCTATCTGGAAAATTGAATTCGATTATGGGTTCGAGAGGTTCGAATTATGATGAAGAAACATTTTTTGAGTTAATTGGTCTCCCCTACAAGACTCAAAAAATGAAAAATTATGATTTCACCTCTGTTTTTACAAAAATTGATCATTTTCTGCGACAAAAATTTCACAACTGTGCCATTTCTCTATTTTCAATCGGAAAAGTAATGCCGGATTCGGGCTCAGAAGAGTCAAATTATATGGAAATGATACCAAACATACCTCAATCTCTCCAAGTACAGAAATAGAGGTGTTTCCTGCTCGCTCCCAAGGGCAATTTTCGATGGCCTTCCTTCCCCAAAATTTTCTTCAGGTTCATACTGAAAAAAAAACTCACATGTCAACTCGTGTTCAAAAAAAGAAATCTTCTCTTTTTTTCGTGCAAACCACTTAGACTATATTTTGAACGAAATGATATAATTCATAATTACTCATTTCAGTTTTTTTCATTTTTGTTTTAGACGAATCGTTCCAATTATTGTCGAAAAACGATCCTCAAGCAGCACGTTTTCTAGCATCGTATTATTTTTGCGAGCAAACAAACATGTATTGGAAGAAATTCATATTTTGTTGATGGTAAGTTTTTGCTTGAATTTTTTACACAAAATGGCTGTATTTTTTTACGAGCATTCATATGTGATGAAGTTGATAGAAAAAAAATCGAATGAAGGAGAATAAGAGCTGCCTTAAAATAATAGATTTCGCTCGAACGAAAAACTACTCGCGATTCGTTTTTACCAGATGCAATGTTAATAAAATTGGAACAAGGATGAAATGATTTTTTAGTCGGTTTTGTACAAGTATTTGTGTTCGAAGTATCGATGCTTTATGTGCAGTACGTATAACGAAAACATCCCTTTTCCCAATACACCTGTTTAAAAAAAAAAGAGAGAGAAAATAAAATAAAAGAGGAGCTTACGTAATACGAATTTCATATTGCGAACTCGCTTAAACCATTAGACATTTTATGGAATTATTTAAGAAGATTTTGGCCGTATGGAAAATATGTATTTTTCATGGAAAATTGAACCGACGCGACGCTAATTCGTTCTGACGCCATCGATAAGATCCAATTTGGGGCTCGGTGTCGGCGTTCCAAGTATTTAATTTTCAGTCACGTTAACGCGATTTTATCTGCTTCGCCTTCGCGAACGACGAAAGGCAACAGCAAAACGTAATATTCACAATTAACGCGAAGATTGCTGCGAATTCATCGAGGTAAATTTAGTTTTAAGTTGGCGAGCGAAAAAAAAACCTACGTTCGTTTTCTTTTTTAATTTCCTCTCGGCCATGCTGCGTCAACTTGATTAAAAGAAAGACCGAATTCCATAGTTGGAATTTTTTTCCTGCTTTAAAAGCCCTAACGACTATATTCGATTACGAAGCTTGGTCGAAGAAAAATTAATGTTAACGAGAAATTCATTCTTATTGTAAATTTACCTCCTTTCATGCGTTTCGCAATCCGATATAGATGGCAAGTTTTGTACTTTAAAAAGAAATTTTCCAAGTTACGGGCTCGTATTTGTATTATTGCGAACGAGAGGACATACGTGTATTATGTCGATTGTAAAGTTTTACTTGTCGTAATACATGTTCAAAAGACATTATCATCGGTGAGTTGATTTTCTCACCGATTTGCTAACTTTTTGCCTGGGTACCTTTTGCGATGATGGTGGTATTTACTCGTACCTGGTTCGACTTGAATGTTGACGAGGTTTCGTAGCTGCGGTTATTTAGTGTTTGCTCGTATGGGGTTCTCCAAGGTGTTATCTAAGTCGAGGCGAAAGTTTAATTTGTATTTTTGGTCTACCTGTAACATACTCTTTCGAAAGTTTTATTCGGGCTTGTTTTTTATGGGCACGTCGCGTTCGTTGGATGTTTACCGAAACTAAGAGGTATTTTCGAGAGAATTTATCTCGATGGTTGTTATTTCGAGATAAAAATTCGACTTGGTGTTTTTTTGCGAAAAGTTCGCATACCTTTGTCATTTCCTGCATTTCGACAGCGATGAAGTTTGTTAACTTGAATGTTGGTCTGTTTTGGTATTTTTTCCATATTATTAGAGTGTTTGAAGATGCTGAAAGGAGAACGAAAGTCACCGAAAAGTTATCAAAATGATCGAATCGATACTTTTGCGAAATTAATTTCTCAAAGTTTCGTAAAACAGGTCAAATTGTTGGTAAAATTGTTTAAAAGTTCATAAAAATCATTCAAATTGGTGTTAAAGTGGCTGAAATATCTTGAAAATTGTACGAAATACTCAAAATACTTCAAAAATGTCATAAAAGCTGTTGGAATTAATAAAAAAATTTTTTTAAATCAGAAAAGTTGTATAAAATGTTGTGAAAGTTGTTGAAAATTTCATATAACTCGATAAAATTTTATAAAAGTAATAAAAAATTCACTAACTTTTTTAAAATGTCGTAAAAAATACGACAAAGCTTCTTAAAACGTAAAAATCATGAATATTGTAGAAAGTTTCATAAAAATGAATCAGAAGTAACAATAATTTCTAAAACAGAAAACTTTTGTGAAAATTTTCGGAATTGTGATGAAAAACATTGAAATTTTCTGTAACGGGATTTCGATTTTGAAGCCATCATCATTAACTAACACATTTTTAAAGCAAATTTTATAACATTTTCAATGATTTTTATCTTATTTCAGTCAAATTTTCACCACTTTCAGTCATTTTCTTGGTATTTAAAATAATTTTTACGATTTTTAAAACAAATTTTACGAATTTTTCTGTAATTTTTATCGCATTTCAGGTAGATTTTCGCTGTTTTCAATCACTTAAATGAAACTTCAAACATTTTTTACAGAATTTATTAATATTTTACTTTCTTTTTACGATTTTTGAAGCAAATTCTTAGAATTTTCATCACATTTTTGTCAGTTTTCCTGTTTTTATAATTTTTTTTGATGATTTTCACCAATTTTTAAGATGAAAAAAATTGTACTTGATTTTTTAAATCTTTTTCACTCTTAAAAAAATGTTTGTACAAAAAATTGACAGGGACATGATCTTTTTCGAAAATCGTCTGAAAAAAAAAACGAACAGATTTCAACCACCTCATTAAATTTCAATAAAAAAGTGTTGCCAAGACAAAAATTTCATCGATTTTTCAATTTTGATGATCTTTTTCTTCATATTAGAAGAAGAGCTGAAATTTTTCAAAATGGTTTGTTCTTTGGAAAGCTTCATCTGCTGTTCAAAGATGTCACAGTAGGTTTTAGAGCTATCAAGATTATTTTGCAGATATCATGAATTCATAATGGGAGGAGGAGAGGGAGTATGACACACCTTCCTCACCTTGACTTCCCCTAAAAGTGAAAAATTTCACAAGTTTGACCTTGAAGTGAATTCTCTCGTTTTGTATAAAGGCCAGAAATCTCAATTGATTTTGGATGAAATTTGAAAAAAAAGTTCTGTTTTTATCGCTATTCCTACCTAAAAAAATTTAGTATTCATTTGTATCATTTCTTTTTCTAGTTGATCAAAGATCAAATGCGAATTTTTTCCATCTTTTTAAAAAATTTCATAATTCGAAGGTTGACTTTTTGTTTTTTTATTGACCGTCTAGTGCCTGTCAGAATGACGAGTAATCACTTTGGATGAATTTAAAATAACAGAATGTGTTTTTTTCTAAAATTAGTGTTGTAGTTTTCGTCCTTTATTTGCGTATTTTTGAAATTTTCCAGAAAATTTGCCAAAATCAATGTTGCCATTTTTGAAAAATATTGAATTGGTTATATTTTTTGGTGGAATTTTCCAAACAAATTCACAAAATTGGTGTTGTCTTTATTTAGAAATTTTAACTTATGAAATTTTCCAAGAAAATTATCAAATCAGTGTTGCCATTTTTAAAATGTTAAATTCGTTTTACTTTTTGGCGGAATTTTTCAAAAAAAAAACTCAAAATCTGTATGTATTGCTATTACCTTTGTTCAGAAATGTCGACTTTTGGAATATTTTCAAAAAATCCTCGAATCAGTGTTGCCATCTTTTTAGAAATATTGAATTGGTTATATTTTTTGGTGAAATTTTCCAAGCAAATCCACAAAATTGGTACTGTCTTTGTTTAGAAATTTTAACTTTTGAAATTTTCCCAAGAAAATCCTCAAATCAGTGTTGCCATTTTTAGAAATGTTAAATTTGTTTTATTTTTTGGCCAAATTTTCCCGAAAAATCCTCAAAATCCGTATGTATTGCCTTTTTTTTTTAGAAATGTTGACTTGAAATTTTTCAAAAAATTCTTAAATCAGTGTAGCCATTTTTTATAAACGTTGAATTTGTTTTGTTTTTTGAAGGAATTTCCCAACAAAAATTTCAAAATCGGTGTTGCTTTTGTTTAGAAATATCAACTTTTAGAATTTTCTAATAATTCTCAAAATCAGTGTTGCCATTTTTCACAAATATCTACTAAATTGTACGATTTTCCGATTTTTCTGATCAAAATTAAGAGATATCCTTGTCTAAAAATTATGAAAGATTCTATAATTTTTGTCACATTTTTATTAATTTTTTCTTTAATTTTGATTATTTATATGAAAACTTCAACATTTTTTACGATACTTTGGAAAATTGTTTTTTTGTATAATTTTTGAAGGTGGTATTATGGGATTTTCGAAGATTTTCATCATACTTTACCAGCTAATCTTATTGTGTTTTATACAATTTTTGCAATATTTTGAGCAATTTTCTTGATAAGTGCGTACATCTTTCTACAATTTTTGTGACATCAGATTTTTAAATCAATTTATGAATTTTTTAAGCAAATTTTGATAGCATTTAAAAATACTTTGCTTAAATTTTACTATTTCTTGGGAACGTTTTATGCAGTTTTCATAATATTTCTACAACTTTTATAATATATTCCACAGCGATGCTGTTATTTTGCCAAATTTCGTTTTGTTTTGAATTTTTTTAACTTAGAATTACATACATTTAGCTTTTTATTGAATTTTTTCAAGTTTTATTTTTTCAGTTTGAAATTGGGAATTTTTTGTTGCAGTTGGTAAAATTTTGAATAAAAACAAACTAGTCACTTTTGAAAAAAAAAACGAGCTTTTCTTGCCAATTTTGGGGTAGTGTCACCTGACCTTGTGCCTCGGTCACCCCCTTCCCCCCGAAAAAGTGCAATTTGAGTTTCTACACTTCCCTAGGCGATTGGATTTGAAATTGGATACCACTTATTGCTCACCAGGGGGTTGAAAAATTGCAGATCGCTGAAAAATCAAGTACAAAAAAATAAAGTATTCTCCGTTTGGTACCAAAACCGGAACTTAAAAGCCTCTATTGACGAATAAACAATATTTCGGTTGAAAAATTGAAAATTATTCATTGCAGTCTTGCCAAATTTCGATTTTTGCAAAAATAAATTTTCAACATGAAAAATTAAATAAATTTTGATTTATTATAAAAATTGAAAGTTGGCAAGACTGCAATGAAAAATTTTAAATCTTCAATTTTTTTAATCGAAATTATTTTTCCGCATCAAAAGGGGTCTTTTAAGTCCGGTTTTGGTACCGAGTGGATGGTATTTAATGTTTTTGTACTTGACTCGAACATCTCGATTTTTCAACTTTTCAATCCACAGGTAGATTTTGAGGTCAATGGCCTAGGGAAGTGTAGAAACTCAAATTGCACTTTTTCAGGGGGTGACCGAGGTACCAGGCAGGTGGCACTACTCAGAAGTGATAAAAAATTTCATTTTTTTTCAAAAGTGACCCCTTTTTAAACACCCTTAAGTCCGCCCCCTTTGAGCTAGGTGTCTAAAATTTTCTATGCTGCATCTCTAACTCAAAATTAACCACCCCTTTGAATTTGGTCAAAATCTGAGGTTGATATGGTTTTTTTTCACTTCACCATAATGAATAAATGAATTGAAAGCTCATAAAAAATCATTCCTTCATATTTGTTGGCCGGGAAAAAGGGGGAACAAAAAATGAGAAGATTTGAGAAAGGTTTAGAAATTTTTTGAAGGAATTTCTTCAATTTTGAATACTTTTTATCACCTATTTTGAATCTAGAATTTGAAAATTAAATCTTTGCTTAATTTCAAATTACGAATTTCGCTGAAAATATTTTCATACTCGTTCTAAAATATTCATAAATATTTAAATTTGTTTGTTGTCTTTTTAAAAAAAAAATCTCGATGGGCATTGGACAGAAATCAACATATAAAGGTGTAAAAACTCGATCTAAAATATACTTTCAACTTTCTGAATCAACTTCGGCGAATTTTGAACTATTAAAATTCCAAAATCGAGCACGTACTTCCAAAAAGTTCGACTTTCATCTCTTCCCCAACCTTGAACAAAACACGTTGAAATAAAAACGAGCCTAAAATCACGATATCCATAAAAAATGACGTTTCCCCCTTGGAAAATTTTTTATACGCTTGAAATTTCCGCCATCAATTTTCAAGTCTCGTAATTTTCTACGCAGGTACACCTTTCTCAAGGTATTTTCACATAAGCGCAGGCGAGAAAAAGAAAAGTGTAAGAAAGTTTGTCACATCGACACCGTCGAAACGACAGCTGTCATAAAGTTAAACAAATTGACGTAATTGGAGATGAAAATTTTTAACATCTTTACGACAATATTTGAACTTGTGAACCAGCCATTAGCAAGTTTATGTAAATTTTGCCCGTATATACGAGTGCTAGGGTTTATACGACGTCGTCGTAGAGTGTACGTAAACCATAAAAAAACAAACAGCAACATATCAAAGTTACTCTTCGTCGAATTAATTTGTTAAAGAAATGTCTTCTTGGGAGGGGGGAGTAGGGGGGTTAATCGTGTATATCTATGGAAATTAATACGGTAGAGTATTTGTTTTGTGGTAAAATGAAAGAAGGAGGGGGTTAAGATGTCGGGGCAGGAGGTAGATGATAATTATATTGACAAGTAGAAATTTACCTCGAGATGTCTGCATTATCGATATAATTATTTCGATGAATTAAACCTCCGCTAAGATTAAATTACTCGTCGAAAATTATACTACGGTATTCGATTGCTTTAACGTAGAACAGTATAAATAATTAAATTACGTTTTAGCTTTTATTTGGTAGCGCGACCGCAACCTTCAATACGTAAAAATATCCTATCGCAATTATCCGGCTGGCTCGAGTAATAAACCAAGACAGGCGTAAAAATCACATCGAGTTTAAAAGCTCTTAAAATTAATTCGAGCCAAAAAGACGCGGAAAATTATCGACTACCGTTTTCTAGTCGTCGTCGTATAGTACGAACATCGACAGTCAATTCGATCGTCGCGAGTCGTCCCAAGACGAAACTTCTGCAGCGAACGAGAGAGCGAGATAGAAAATAAAAAGCATCGAGCTCTATACACGCGGCAGTAAGAAGAATAAAAACGTGATTAAAATAATAACGAAAGAGAGGAAAACACGCTTGACCGTATTTCCTCGGTGATTAATGAAACGTTGAATTACGACGACCGGATTCCCGCTTTTTGCCATTTAAATTACTTTAAAGGGAAAGGTTCTTAGTTGACAGGGTGTACAATCAATCATGAAAACATTTCGTATACACGCCGCCCGCGCCCGGTCCGGCCCGGCCCGCCGCAGACCGCATCGATTCTATCGATTTTACTCGACCAACGAATACCCCTCGTTTTACCCTTCGCCTCCCCTTTTTTGTCACCATTCTGTTAATCAACAAGTTAGTGAAATGTATACCTGTGTGGAAAAAATTCCTCGGTTTGGTGCTATTCGAAGTTCCAACAAATTGACATGTTGTCGGATCTTTAGTTAGGGATTTGGATTAATGAAAAGAATGAATGAATGAGCCGTTGGAGGTCGTTTCTCGATTTTCGGTCGAGTTTCGGATCGAAAAGCAAATTTGAGAATGTGGATTTGAATTGGGAACTTTTGAATGATTTTCTCGTGAAATCTTTTGAATTAATTCGATACTTTTTATAGTCATTGGTGAAATTTTCGTGGAAATTTTTATGATTTTTTCAATATTTTAACAGTCTATAATTTAAATACAGGGAGGAAAATATGCCCTGTAGCAAAAAATCTGGATTAACAATTTTTTTTAATCGTGGGAATGAGTTGGACCTCGAATTAAGATATGATTTTTTTCTCAACTTCAAAATTGAAGGTGCTGATTTAGCCACCTTCAAACATGGAGGCAAGTCACTTTTAAAGTGACTTTGTCACTATGTTATTTTGTAGTTTTTTTGGTTACTTTTTCGTTCAAAAGTCATTTAAAGTCACTTCCCCCTCCCCTTTTAAAAAAATCCATTTCTCCTATTTTATTTGTCTGAGATGAAAAATCTAATTTTACTTAAAATTGAAAGATAACAATTTTTAATAGAAAAAATGTTAAAATTTCAGCATCGAATGTCTATTTCTGCAAAAAAAATTCGTCTTCGGTTCGCTCGGACTTGACGAATCAACTTCTTATGACAAAATAATGGTCGTTTTTCAGAGTTTCACCTACCACAACTATTTTTTTTTCTGGCCAAACTCCTCACTCATTAAATCAGTTGAATCAGTGGCGTATTTAAGAAGATTGAAACTGAAAAATTATATTTTAGGAATTTTGAGCAGTTCTGCAAAAATCAACCTAAATTATTTTTATTGGGGGGGGGGGGGGGTTATAAACTTGAAACTTGTAAATACCCTACCGAAGATGTTACAAAATTCTGCCAAAAAAAACCTGAAATCTGATTTGGAAAGGGTATAGCCGGGTAAGCATGGTGTTTTGGCCCCCACACTAATTTTGACGAAACCTGTGCCAAAAGGTCGACCATGATGAGAAAAAATTTTGGATCCCTAGCGCAATTATTTTGGTGGCGAGGGACCAAAATGCGTTTTTTAGTCTTAATTTTCTGATTTTTCGCCAAATACAGATAAAAATGTCACGTTTTCTCTAATAGATTTTAGGGGATCAGAGGAACCCCAATTTTTTTTTTTTTTAATTTTCGGGTCATTTTTCACCGAGTTGTGGCTTTTTAAAAACTTTGAGTCGCCATTTTGTAAAAAAGTTTCAGAGATACAGTCGCGATTTTTTCTCAGAAAATGTATTATTTGGTCATAATTCTACCACATTAATTTCAAAAGCTTATAGTTGGTGCAAAAATTTCAAAATAAATGAAAACTGACCACCCGTCGCATCAGGTGCGAGCGGATATGTCACGTTTTCCACGGCGCTCTCGTGGGAAATACAGTGTTCGCGGGCGCTACGCTTCACAGTAAGAATGAAAAATAATTAAGGTAGAAAAAATTCAAAAATGTGGTTAGAGGGACTTTCTAAGGTGCTGAATTTATTTTTGAGGTTATTTTTAATGAAAACCCCAAAGGGTGTTGGGAGGGGGAGGGAGGCTCGAAAATTTCAAAATGCTTGTGTGGGGTATCAAAATCCATGGTTATTAACCACTTTT
>FIZU01048183.1:0-10327 GCA_900064475.1 Pseudococcus longispinus
TCAGAAGGGGTTAGAGTTGAGATATCGAGCTAAAAATTTTGTCACGGTGGTTTTAGGCCATAAGAACCAACTTCCACTGCATAATTTACAATTCTGTGCTCAAGGCCAAATTGCCCCTAATAACCCGGCTACGCTCTTTCTTCAAAGTCTGCAAACTATTGCAAAAATCAACAATTCTTTGAATTTCAAATCAGATTTTGAACAGTTTAAAAAAGTTTTGAAGATTTTTCCGACATTTTAATGAATTTTCAACCAATTTTCAACAATATTTTTTATTCAACTCTGAATAGAATTAACGATTGAAAAAACAGAGAAACACTACTTTTCATTATTTACATCACCTCAAAATTGAAAACGCCACTTTTACACTACTTACAATACTTATCAGACCCTTCCTCCACACAACTCGAATGTTTTGCCTCCCGATGAAGCAGTTTTTTCCCGAAACCAAATTTTTCAAAAATAATTTCACAAGACCTTCTACATACGACTCGAGGAGATTAATGCGCCTTTATACGAGAAAATCAGCACCCCATCTAAATTTGGCAAACTATAAATTGCATATGCAAATTCCCAGGCATTCCGTCAAATCCGCTAAAATTTGACAAATATGCAACATATCGTTATTTCACGCACATCGAATGGCCTACAGGCAATCTACAAGTATAATCAAGGCTTTTCAAAACACCTACCTACACATCATAGACAACTACCGTAACTCGTACTTTCATGCCAAATGGGTCACACAAACGAATGATGTAGTTCCTGAAAACGTCGATGTACGGAGGCAACAGCGCCATTAAAGCGCAGAATGAGTTACACTCTTATACAGTTTCGAAATCCGGATCCGTCTTGCTTTTTTTTTCAGCTGCTTTTCAACGAAACATCGTATCTTGTACATTTTGAGCTTAATTTTATGGTACGATTTAGCCGAAAAATGGCGATTTATTTATACCATTGTTTTTTTCATACCATTAACGTGCCATTGTTCGACGAGTAATATATTTACAATTTATAAATACATTTTGGGTGGTTCCCTCGAACGAGTTAAAATCATTACTTTTCGGATTGCTTTTAAATTTCCAGCGTTTGTATTCGACTGTTGAAGAATACCGCCGTATATACTCGTACGATTCTTCACGTAAACTAAAGCCTTATTTCTCTCGATGGTGGAAATCTCGGTCCGGATAATATAGCCCTTCAGCTTACACGTGCTTTCGCCATAGTATACTACGAGCTTACTACGTAGTACGATTAGCAATATAACCCAGCTGCGGGTTTGTTTTCATTCAATTGTAAATAAAAATAAGCCCGCGGAAACGATCCGCGAACAACAAAACCGACTACAACGTGCGATTCCTATTGCACGGTGAAGGAAAAAATTAAATTTTTCAAACTCATTTAGCGTGTTTCTCGAACGACGAGATGGGAAAAACATTGTTTTTTGCATGAAAATTGTTCGTTTCGCGGTTGTTTGGTAACAGAGGCGAATACAAGGCGAAAAATCTCAAGTATGAAAAAAAGTTGGTATAAAAGTTTGAAATGTGGTGCTGTCTGGGATGTACGTTACGTAGATAGGGAGCGATGCCGAGCTTGTAATTTCTATCGAGAATACGCGAGGAAAAGTTGTCGTCGTCGAGAAGAGAACCGAGCACTCGTACGAACGACAGAGGTACAACAGTTCGAATTAAACGAGTTTGTGGCACTCGACATAAGACGTGTTAGTTGCTTTTTTTTTTCCTCTGCACTTCTTCATAAATTAAAAAAACTGAGATGGAGTAGGAAACACCGCGAAAGACAAACATTCCAGGGAGGAGGCAAGTGAGAACGATGTAGTTCATTTTTGTAAGACAGGGAAATCTTTTGTTGTTTATTTTGGGCGTATATAAAAGTTTAAATGTTGCTCGGTGGTAGCATTTAGAATAAGAAGACTCGACTGGTATAAATACGGCGCGGCGGACTCTTTTGTCTTTCGTCATAATTTCCTTTTCGCGTTTCCTGATAATGCTGAAAAAGGGTAATGCGTGGAGATTTTCCCATTTCCGTCCTGCGGTTTCCTTCTACATCAAGTTTATTGTATTTGATAATGAAATAGTTCTCTTCTACTTCTTCATCGTGCTACTTTTTTTCAGCCCATATTCTCGCGTTACGTCTTCTCCCTCATTCGGTGTGCAGCTTTGTACAAAATGTATGTTACGTTACTCGCAGCAAACGTGGCTTTTTCGAGTGGAACTTACGACTCGAGTATGTTGGTTCAAGGGTAAAACGGCGCAAGGTTGAGTGAAAGTAAGTTATAAAAATATATTTTGACCGCCGGCTAAAACCCGAATATGGGAAAGCATTTCAAAAAGCGCCGCAAACGTCTGCCGTAAAAGGTCGCTCGGTCTGTTGGGGATTCAGGCGAAATGTTGTATTTTAAAATGGTTAGTTAGGTACTTTTTAAAATTATATACACCTCGTGCCTGGTTCGTTCGTCCTAGTTGGGAAAAAATTTAGAAAAATATGGTGTCGTGTGATACCCTCCACTCTCCTTAGGTCTCTTCTTTTAAAACACGATCCCATTATTCTACATAGATAATGAGAAGTGCGAAGTAACTCAGAACAATATATTTGAGTGAAATTATGTAGATACGTCAGACTTTTAACACCTCAATTGATAGATGGCTCAGTTCAAGGCGATAATACTTTTACAAGTAGCATTTCAAAATTCATTTAAATAAAAAATTTTGACAAATATGTAATACTACATAAAGATGCAAATCGTATTTCAGAATGTCTCATCAAAACTGACAACCGAAAAGTAAAAATTGGGGCACTATTTTTTCAATATTAACTTTTCCCTGCAGTGTTGCCAAAACAATTTTTGACATGGATCTCTTATGACTGGAATTCAGGAGGATTTTTGCGCATCAAAGTTTTGATATCATGGATGATTTCTTAAATTTGCAAAAATTTGACGATTTTTTTAAACCAGATGATTTTTTGAACTTGAAAATTTCAGATTGTAAAAGTGGTTCAGACATTGCAAAAATTGTTAAAATTTTCATAGGTAATCATTCAGAATATGATCAAGTCGGCCGAAAAAATTATGAAAATCGTGGGAAAAGTTGTTGAAATGGTCAAAAATTTTCATAAAAATTAGCAGAAACATTATAAAAGAATCAAAATATTATAAAAATAGCACAAAATGTGCTCAAAACTATTAAAATTGTCATAAAAGTTGGTAAAAATATTTTAGAAAATGAAAACTGTCGGAAATCTCGTAAAAATTGTTTACATTTTTTGAAAAAATTATGATTTTGCTCGTTGAACTTTTGAAGTCCATAAAATCGTGATATTTTAAATTTTCTTGAAATTTTTCAAGCCCAAAAGTCATTTGAATTCTTAAAATTTTTCCAATTCCAAAAAAGCCATCGTAACGGATTTTTGTCGTGAGTGAATTTCGTGATGGAATTTTCTTTTTAAATTTTCGAAATCCAAATCCGAGTGCAAAAAGTCAGTAAAAATCCGAGAATTATTCCAAATTCAAAAAAATCTGACAAAATATCTAAAAGTCAGCGTTAGGTAAAAAGCTGTCTGATTTGAACTTCCTTGAAATTGTTCAAGTCAATAAAGTTTAAATTTGTCAAGTCCAAAAATTGATCGAAGTTCTTAAAAAAATTTCAAGTCCAAAAAAGTCTGACAAAATGTCTGAAAGTCAGCGTAATATTTGAAAATTTCCAGATCCGAGAAGTCTGCCTAACAAATCATTGGAAAGTTATCCTGATTTCTAAAATTTTTTAAGTTCAAAAAATTATAAATTATTTGTCTGACAAAAGTCAGCATTATCCCCGAAAATTTTCAAGCCCAAAAAATCAATGAAAATCTGAAAATTTTTTCAAGCCCAAAAAAGTTCGAAAAAATATCTAAAAGTCATCGTCAAGGAATTTTGTCAGGTTTTTCGTGGGCTAAAAACGATAAAAATATGGCACAAATGTTTCTAAGATCATAAAAATCGTCGAAAATTTCGCAAAAATTGATGAAATTATTGGTAAAAACATCTGAGAAATGACCAAAAAGTCACGAAATCCTTCGAAAATCTCGTAAAATTGCTAGATTTTTCACAGCATTTTTCAAAATTTTCATGATTTTTTTAATCAATTTTTCGTCAGTTGTTATTAATTTTTATGAAAATTTTCAGAAAAATTTTTAACTGTTTTCATGGTTTTTTGACCATTTTTGTAATATTTTCAATGGTTTTTATGGAAATTTCAACAATTTTAGTGCTATTTTTTTTGAAGATTTTAATGACTCTTACAGTTTTTACAATAATCATTATTACCAGGATTTTTCGAAAATTTTTACAGTTTCAACAACATTTTTTATAATTTCCATTATTTTTTGCCTGTTTTTATCACCTTTTACAACTATTTTTATGCAAATTTCAACAATTTTTTCAATTTTCATTATCAATTTCTGATTTTTGGCCACTTCTATGATAATTTCTGAGGTTTTACATGATGTTCAATAATTTTTGTGTGATATTTTTATAAGAATTTGTGAATCTTGAAACTTTTTAATAAAATTTCAATCACTTTTAGAACATTTTCCAAAAATTTTCAGGGATTTTTTTACAATTTTTATGAGGTTTTTAATACTTTTTATGGTTTTTTTGACCTCTGAACCAAGATTTTACTAATTCTTATGAACATGCTCCTTTTTTTACAGTGTTTATAATATTTATTTTGATTTCTGTGAAAATTTTGATAATGTCAGCAACATTTCGTTGATTTTCATAATTTTTTGGCCTTTTAGATCATATTTTTAATAATTTTTATGCGAATCTCAACATTTCTTACAACTTTTGTAATTAAATTTTTTTGACTACTTCTATAATATTTTTACCAATTTCAACAATTTTACAAAATTTTTAACAATTTTCATGATTTTTTCACCATTTGTATAATAATTTTCGCAATTTTTTTGGAAATTTCCAAGGTTATTACAACTACTTCACAACATTTTTAATAATTTTCACTGAATTTCGTTTCTTCATTTGTGACTCAATTAGCAGTTAAACCATATTGGCCATGAAATGACTTTGGCTCCATCGAAGCTCACACGATCTACTCCATTGCAAAAAGATGTCGAAAAATTCAACTTCAGAAATTCAGCAGACATTTCAAATGACCTTTAATTAAGCCCAAAAAGTCAACTGGCTAACATGCAAGGTAAGGTGACTTTTGGGGCCAGATTGGAAAAAATTTCGGTTCGATTTTCAAATTTGAAAAACACAATCACGCTAAAAGCAAAAGTTTTGCCCAACCTTTCGAAAAAAATTACGAGTTTTTGTAGAATTTACAGGCCAGACAAGCGTATTTATAAAATTTCGACACCCTTTCGAATGATTTTCTACGACGCAACGAATCGTCCAACCGGCCACATAAATTCGGTGACATTTGAAACAAAAGCCTTGTAAAAAATGTATCTAATCATTTCTTCGACTTAATTAGCCTTTGAGCGAACGCAGCCGAGCAAAAGCTTCGTAATTTCGTACCCATCGAGAACTTCGGAGAAACTCTACGAAAAATAATCATCTTGTAAAAGGTAAAAACTCGAGACTTTCGAATACTCTAGGCGTTTTTCGAACGCGTGTGTAAGCTTCGATGAAAAAATTTTCTCAAACGGGTACATTTCGCCATTTCTAACTAGGTAACTTTCCCATTAAAAATTCTTACGCTAATTTTAACATTTTGAAAACGTTAATTTAAATTTTAAAATGTTTATCTGCGTTGGTAAAAGATGAAGTCGACAGCGAGAAAAAAGAAATCCACCACATACTAGTGCAAATCCCTTCACAATTACCAAGTTTTACTTTTGAAGAGTCTTACCATATATCCCAGTTTTTTATTCCTCCATAATAATTTATATTGTATATTTTTTATCTATGATATTTAGAAAAAGTTGGTATTTTTTTCTCGATGTGGCATCCCAAAATTTTCCAATAAATTTTCACCATCGATGAAACGACAATCTTTAAAATATTCTCTAACTTTTTATTCACTTCTTCTCACACTTTGTCAGATGTATCGAAGTAAAATAAACTCCTCCTCTTCTACTCCGGCCAAATTTACCTACCGGTGATTCCTCCTCGCCGACTCTTTTTACATAATAAAATGGCGAAAAAGCACTCTTGTTTTTCACATAATACGCAACTTTGATTTCGCTAATCGGTGTCAACGAACAATCTAGCCAGCCAATAATTATGGTTTTTAACGCTTTAATCGCATGTTACCCAACGTTAAATGACCTTTATTTAGTTGATATTTTAATTATATAGAGCGAGAAGGCGAAAAAAAAGGTGGAGGAGTCATAAGCGCGATACCGACGACGACGGCGGCGCGTATAAAAAAAAAAAATATACCCGAGTTTTCTCGCAGCCTTTCAAAAGTGATTACAGTTTAGCGTGCGTCGTATATCTAAAAGTTGAAAGTTTCGCCGTGCGTCGTTGAATATTTCATAAATATATCGCGATAAATCACTTGTGTACAGTGAATTTTTCTAAATCGTAGTAAAATTTACTCGCTAGGTTGATTCGACGACAAACCACGCGCCCTTTCGCAATAACCTTCCTTCTTTTCGGACGAACGAGAAAACAAAAAAGAAAAAAAAAGGCCCGAAACTTCCATTGTTTTCTTTAAATTTGCATTAATTGTGCGAAGAAAAACAACGCGGCGAGCTGGGTAATTAAATGGAGGCAACGAGCTAGGCGAATGGGATTTTATAACCGCCAATAATGGGCTAATACGACTAAGAGAAAAATATCCTTATTAAGACGCAAGGATCAGCGTTTACTTTGGCTCGACTCCAAGTCCAAATATTGTTACAACTTTGTCGCTCGGGTACACAAAAAAGAACACCAAAAAAACACGACGTATGCAAAATTTTCCTCATCTTTGCCTAAAGGTACGACGTATCTTGGAGTTCTCGACGGGGTGGGGGAATTAGGTCAGAACGACTCGAAGCAGGGAAGAGCTCGCGATTACGTAATAAAAAAATTTAACCATCGATTAAAATGGTGACTCATTTAGTCGCAAAAACAACCATTTGTATACGTAAATAAAACAACCTCGAGATATTTCAATGGAAATTATTTTCGCCTCAGATGTACTTACAAAATTTCAAGCATTTTCGTCTACCTTATTTTCTACGCATCGGATTCGACGAGACGTTTTCTCAACTCCGCAGTCCGTCGTCTGTTTTAATAGGTACTTGTTTTGAAAAGGATTACGAAGCATACCGGTAAATAATTCTAATTCACGCGCGAGTATTAAAAGAGAAAAAAATATGACGCGTAATGAAAAAAGAAATTAAACATCAACGAGATTTTAAACCATGTACGTAACATCGTTCTCCATACACATATTTATATATACCTCGAGTAAATAAGGAAGAAAAAATCTCAAGGACTTAAGGAGAGCATCGTTTTCAAAAAGCTTCGTATAATAAAGTAACGAGTCGGAATTAAAATTGAAAAAAAAAGAAAGATACCTGGGTAAAGAGAGAAAGAGGAGAGATCAATGTACACAAAAGTTTGAAAACTTATTGCGATGCAATGAGATATCAAAGAATTAACGACAAATGTCGTAGTCGAGACGACAACGACGACGCGATGCTGACAAAGAGGTAATTTCAATTACCTACATTTAGATTTTCGAAAATAAATACATACCTTATACGTATATACGTTCATGTACTTCTTCGAATACCTTTTAAACTGAATTTCGCAGAATCAACGATGCGAATAGTTTCGTATTTTCAAGGACCAACTTTTCGAATATTCAGTTATTCAAGGTTGGAAAATTTCGACGTTTATATGAGCCTTTATGGTACGTATACGTCATCGCACGTCGTAAAATTAAAACTCGTCAAAAACACAACCGCCATCGCGTCGTGCATGCCGGCGGTATTTAAAATTTTCAAAATTTCATTAACGAGTCTCTTTATAAACACGTATACAAAAGTAAACCATAGTTTAGTGCAGTACTCAACCGGAGGCATGTCTATTTTACTATTCCAACGAATAAATATATCGTTTGGTATGATATATTGCGTGTAAAAAAACACATATAACTTTCTTCTACTTCTAAAGAGGTAGTTTAGACCACTGAGCTGGGTCATTTTTCACTTTTTTTTAGAAAATCGAAACTTAATTCTGTTCAGGGGACGCCAAACCGATTCAAATGAACATGATAGAAATGACAGGGCTCTTCAGTCATCTGAAAATTTTGTCAAAAGTCATAAAAAGTTGTGAAATTTTCAAAAAAAATGAATTTAAAAAAATTTTCAAAATGCACCATTTGTCAATTTTTGGATTTCAAACTGTTCAAAATAGCGCATAGGTCAGCAAAGAAACTCGAATCACACGGGATTTTCCACCTTGGGAGAGGGGAGGTGTGTCAAAAACTCAAAAATCGCATTTTGTCGAAAAATATTCTGCATTGAGAACCCATAAATCTACTTCCAGAGGTCTAAGGTTGGCTGAAAATTTATATGGGGAAAGGGTTTCAAATCAAAGTATACAATTTATAAAAAGGTAGTAAAAAAATCGAAGAACGTTTTCAGAATTCGCTCCATGTTGATAGATAGTCCCTCTGTATTTTGGAAACTGAACAAATTTTGTTATGATGATTTTTTGCCTAATGTCAAAACTGAAGGGGCTAAATCACTTTCAAGATAGAAGAACTTATAAATAGTTTGATTTTTTGCCAAAGTACGAAGCATTTATTAAGCTTTTTCAATTTTTTTGTTTCAGCGAGCTTTCAAGTCCCTTCAATTTTTAAGCTGCTCAAAAAATTATCACAAATAGAAAAGAATTTGTTCAGCTTTTGATTTACAGTGTGTCTCACTGATGTTTTTTGTTGAAATTCATGACTTTTCGACGACCTTTTTTTACATTTTTTTTAAATGCTGATACCCCCTCCACATTAAAAAAAAATTTCATTCAGAGTTACATCCTCATTATAAAGTGTCTAAAAAATTTTCAAATTGAAATTCGGCACTTCATCAGAACTATTTTTCAGAATTTTGTAACATCTTCAAAAGGATATTTCTCATAAATTTACAAGCTTCCCCCCTCCAATCTGCATAGCGATGATAGATTTCTAGAAAAACCTTGTGATAGTTCGTCAGTCTTTTCTGATGAACCGATTTTAACCATTTTCAGGGTGTCTAACAAAATCTTCTGAGCCAAATTCATGACTTTTTCATGACTTTTTTCATGATCTTTTTTAAATGCAGTTTTCTAACCTTTGACACAAAAATGGCACCCCCTCTATTAACATTTTTTTTTTTCACTGTGTAAAAAAATTGAAATAACAAGGTGTCTATCAGATTTTGAAAGTCAGACAGCTATTGGGAGGGCAAAAAAAAAATATTTTGCCTGAAATATTTCAAAATATACATTATTTCCTTGGAAAAAGGGAATATTTTGAGCCCGAGTGAAGCGAGGGTGAAAATTTTTGCAAAAAATGCATTCAAAAGTTGGTTTTACAGAATTTTTTTAAAATCAATACATATTTTGTTGGTAGGAATAATGTTATGGAGCCCGAGCGAAGTAAGGGCGAAAATTTTTGCAAAAAAGTATCCAAAAGCTGAAATTTAATCGAAAAAATATTATTTTATTTACAACTAGGCGGATGGGCCGCAAAGCGACCCATCCCCCTAGCTCTATGATTATAAAATATTATGGCAAAAATCATTTTTGGTCAAAATCATCGTTTTTTTTTGGCCATTTATCATTTTCCAGTTCAAACTGCCATTTTTTGTTAAAATTTGGCAATTTATTTCCAAATTGTCATTTTTTGGTCAAAGGTATGATTTTAGAGTAGAAATTGTTATTTTTAGTCAAAACCTCCGTTTTTCATCAATTGTTTTTTTTTCGTCAAAATTGTGAATTTTTGGTAAAAATCGTTATTTTTTGTAAAAATTGTCAATAAAATTGTCAATTTTTGATCAAAATTGTGGTTTTGGAGTAAAAATTGTCATCTTTGGTCAAAATTATGTTTTTTTTGTCATTTTTAATTTTCTAGTTCAGAATGTTATTTTTGGTCAAAATTGTCATTCCAAGGTAAAACTTGTCATTTTTGGTCAGAATTGTCATTCCAAGGTAAAAATTGTCATTTTTTGTCAGAATTGTCATCTTTAGTCAAAATTGTCATTTTTGGTCAGAATTGTCATTTTTGGTCAAAATTGTCATCTTTGGTCAAAATCGTGTTTTTTTTGTCATTTTTTATTTTCTAGTTCAGAATGTCATTTTTGTTCAAAATTGCCATTTTTTTTGTCAAAA
>FIZU01048198.1:0-14330 GCA_900064475.1 Pseudococcus longispinus
AAATTAAATGGCCAATACGCCTTAAAATTGGGGAAATTAAAAATTCATTCTTACAGTACTGCAATAAATAATACTCGTAACCGACTAATTCCACTCGTATCCACCGCATGTGCCAAAAACTTTCTTCAAAGAAAAAACTTTTCGCCCAATTTTCCACTCCCCACCAAATCATCGCTTCCTACAAAACGTAACCGATGCAATCATAACGTACGCGAAATTGCAACAATAATTTAGTACCAGTACATTCGCGAAATATTTTTGGCTCGCCGAGCACCCACCTACTCTTCGAATACGTACGTAAATACTCGACGTTTCATCTCCCCTTCTTCACGCCTGCCCTTTAAATGAATACTCTAAATCAACCGCAACACTAAAAAGCTCGCTAGCCGTAGACTTTGCATTTGAAAAATTCTCGAAATTTGTAAAACGTAGGTACCTCTACGTAGATATGTTAACCAAACAGCCAAAACACACCATGTATAGTACTCGTACGTTCGTATACAAAATTGTACGCAAACTTTACCCGATGAAAATACCATTTTCGCCGTCTCGGCAATTAAAAATCACCCGTAAACACGAAACAACCGTGTAAAAACCTACAATCGACATGGTTCCTGTTTCCTCGCCCCATCTTCATATCGCTTCTACACTTTATCGTTAGCTGTGGCGTTTTCTGTACCATTTCATATAGGTACAGGATGTTTACACTAGAAAAACACACATAATTCGTATACATAGGAATATTTTGCCAGGCACAGGCATCAGGCCATAACTCGTCGAGCAGCAGATTTCATATAATAAAGCCATCACCCCCTCGCGAGCCAAGAAAAAGCGCCAACTTTTCGTTAAAATATCACGTATTAATGAAATCCTTTCAATACAAGCGCTAATTTTTCATACCGTGGACGTGACTATATTCGTAATTGTAGTATACCCGCCGATGGACGGTTTTTTTCACCTCCCCCCAGGCCCCCCATCCTGGGTAATATCGATACGCGTATTGCTGTGTACTATTTTTAGTAAGTATAAGTGCCCAGGAAGAGAGAAAAAACCATCGGCGTACAATTCTTTTCCGTTTCTCTCACTCGAGTCGATATCTTACTCACTCTTTTTCACTCTCATTAGAATTTCAAATAAGATGTCCCCGCGATGCCTACACTTCGATGCGAATTCCAAGAAAAACATTCATTTTTAATTGTCATGTAAATACGACCGAGCAATTTTTTCCTCGCTGTATACTCCACGGAGAGGCAGGCGCCATATACAAAATATCTCGATTGTCTTTTATACGAAAATGAGAAAACTTATCGTGCCCGGAATAAGGTATCTATGGTGTAAAAAGTAACGAAAAAAGGAAAGAAATCCTCTATATAGTCGTCTCACCAGCCTTCACCTATCTTTAATGAGTAAATTATTATCGAAGTTTTTCGTTATCGAATTTTATACGCAGTTTTTAATGAAAAAAACTGCTCCACTCCTGGAAACTTTACTGGTTAATTTTAACTGTATATAGAAAAACAGCTCGTTCGGTGCCCGCTAAAAAGGGAAAAAAGACGAAATCTAAACAAATAACAATACCACCTTTTAAAATTCACTTCGTCGTTCTTTCTCCCATTATTAAATCATTTTACTCAATTCAACTTTTTCAATCAACTTCGATAAGGATTTCGCCCAGATGGACTGGTTAGATGGGGGGGGGGGGGGGGGGGGGGGGGGGGGGGGGGGGGTTACAAACCGAACACTTGAGAAAATAACTATCTCGTTCACAATTACACATACATTTGTAAGTGTACGAGTGTAAATTGTATAGTACGTGTGAGTTTATAAATCGTAAACCCAAATATGACGTGATAATTATTCTTTTATAGCTATAAACTCACACCTACACGTCGACATAATACAATAACACACATACGATTGTGTAGGTACAACTACATACGTAGGTCTACGTACGCAGTACTAAGTATCTACGTGTATGTATACGAATATAAAGCAACAACTCATGCTGACTTGTGTTCTTGAATAATGATGACGACGACGAGAGTTATAACACGTTGAATTACCGCAATCGTTATAAAACATTGTTTAATATTTAATTCGTTTCAAGCGTGAAAACAACAACGATTAAAAATTTTAACATTTCGAAAAACAAAAAAAAATGGCGAAGTTAAAGGTTATAAGTAGCATCGTTGATGTAATCGTGAAACGAGAAAAATCTCCCAGTTTACAAGGTGATCAATTTGATTAAGACATTAAGTAGTGATAATATTTATAAAACTATATGAAATATTACTCTTCATCTGTCTCATAAAAAAAAACTTGTTACGTAATTGATAAAATTTCAGCTATTTAATTAGGTCTTGTAAAATCATTAATAAGGTATATGATCGATTCACCTCGAAATGTAAAAAAATTGAGCAATGAAATGTCGCCTCAACAAAAGAATATTGCATTTTTAGACAAGGAGGATTTTGTTGATATTTTTTCATACTTTTCAGCCAAATTTCGATCATCTCACAGATATACTTTCTAACTTTTTCTTTAAATAGAACTCCACCTCATTTAAAAACATATCAATCTTTTAAAAAGTCTGACGTTTCAATAAAAAATCAAACAAAAAAAAACTCAAAATCTAGTCACCACGAAATGGAAAAAAGTTGAGCAATCAAATCTTATCTCAACAGAAGAATATTGCATTTTCAAACAGAGAGGATTTTTTTGGTGTTTTTTTCAAATTTTCCAGCCAAATTTCAATCATCTCACAGATAAAAATTGGAACTTTTTCTTTAATTAAAAACATAATAGCCCCTACCCATTATCCATCTTTTAAAAATCTAATGTTTCAATAAAAAATACATACATATTTTAAAAAAACTCAAAATCTGGTCACCTCGAAATGGAAAAAAATTGAGTGATCAAAAATTATCTCGACAAAAGAATAATGCATTTCTGGATACAAAAGATTTTATTGGTATTTTTTAGAATTTCGACATCTCACAGATAAAAATTGAAAAAAATCGAACTTTTCCTTCAAATGAACTACTTGGACCTTTCTCTCATCCAAAACCATATTCATCTTTTAAAAAATTTGATATTTGGATAAAAAAATAAAAAATTAAAAAAAACTCAAAATATGGTAAATTCAGTAAAACGTTCAAGGTAGAAATTTGGACCTAATTTTGGTCTAGTCGCATATTTTAGCATCCAATGGTCCAAACTTGACTTTTTAATCCTAGGTCTCAGAATGTTTGTAAAATAGTCTAGCTTCATTTTATGGAGGATTTTTTTCCATTTGTAATTATTACCATTTTTTTGTATTTTCAAAACTTACAAAAATTAGTGGTTGGTAATGTGGCAGCGAAATGATCCACCAAAAAAATTCAAAATCTCGACTAATCAGATCGAAATTCTAAATTTTTTCAGGGTGGTCCATATTACTACCCCATAAGTTCGAACCATGAGATAAAAATTCGCATATCCACAATAAACAATTTTATTACTTGGTAATTAGATGATAACGAATAGAGGCCACCTGAAACCTTGTTCCTATTACAAAATTGATATGACACTAGTTACTAGTGGCACGGCAGTATCTTCCACTTTGTAGTACTACTCGATTATGAAGAGTTAGAGGGGGATTCATATTACTGCCCTGGGCTAAATTTCTCCCTTTCACTCTGCATAATTTTTGTGACATTTCAAAAAACTAGGATTACAAAAATGATCTAGGTAGGTATATATTTTCAAAAATTTGCAACCCTCTTTCCATCAACAAACACTTTCAAAAATTTCGAAAATGAATCTTCGGTTCACATGTGACATATCTAGGTATAAAAAAAATTTGACGAAATAATTTTCAAGAAGTAGGTACCTAAATATTAGAAGTTGAAAAAAATGAAACTTTTAGAAACATTTTCGATTATTGACGATCCAAAAAAAATTCAAAATTGTCAATTTTATTGCAGTCTTTTTAAGGATATTTTCAATGGTTTTTAATTCGATTTCAAAAAAAAATACCAAATTTTCCCATACAAAGCAGTTATACACCGTAGAAGTCTGACAAAAAATAAAGTGGAGCAAAAAAAGAACGAATAGTTTAAAATTTCTTTTTAAAGAATCCAACTGTCTGGAATTCGAAGTTTGTAGACTTGTATAAAACTTCATTATCTACACGTGTAAATAAATCACAAAAAAATGAAGAGTAAAAATAAATGAATTAAAATTTCTAAAGCGACATCAAATGAAATTTTGGATAAAACTTTTCTCAACTACATGAAATATATAATTGTTACGTAAACATTTTTTTCCAAAATACAATAAAAAAAATTAAATGTTCATAGTAAAAAAAATCAAAATGAAATGTTTTCTTACATCAGGTTTTCTGATCTGAGAAGTTTTAAATTTTAATTCAACAGTCGAGAGAAGAATAAGACGAGATTGGAAGGAAAAAAAGGGCAAATTTTTCAAATGTAAAATTGTTTAGTCTCTCAGACCTTTGTACCAAAACTTTTTAATAAATTCGTAACTTAAATGTATTTTTTTTGTGTCTACGTCAAATTACTAGATTCGATTAGAAACAATTTTTCAAACAAATTTTCCCATCCCCCTGTGTATTTCAATACAATGATAGAAAGAAGAAAAATTTTAAAAAATCCTGTGTCAAATTGACATGAATATGTCTTATAAGGGGGAGGGGGGGGGGGGTCAATCTAAAAAATTTGTCCATTTTTCGTGTCCATAAATTCTGTCATGAAATTCATTAATGATAACTTTTAGACAGTTTGTCAGACTTTTTTAGACTTGGAAAAATTTTCAGATTTCCACTGACTTTTTGAACTTGGATTGTCAGACAAACGATTTAGATTTTTTGAACTTAAAAATTGATTTTCAGGCATTTTGTCTGACTTTTTTGGACTAAAAAAATTTTTAAACACTCAAATCAATTTTTGGACTTGGAAAATTTAAATTTTATAGACTTGAAAATTTTTAAGAAAGTTCGAATCAGATATTTTGTCGGACAGCTTTTTACCCATGACTGACTTTTAGACATTTTATCGAAATTTTTTGAATTTGAAAAAATTTCCATATTTCTACTAACCTTTTGTACTTGGAATTGAATTTCGAAAATTTTTCAAAAATTTTCCATTACGAAATTCACTTACGAAAATCCGTTACGATAACTTTTAGATTTTTGTCTGACTTTTTGGAACATAGAAAATTTTTTAGAATTCAAATGAATTTTTGGAATTGGATAATTTCAAGAAAATTTCAAATATGAATTTTAAAAAGACATCCATGAACCAATATGTCCGCTTGAAGAGTGGATCTACTGTCTATTTTTTTTACGGGGATTAACTCAAATTCGAGAAAATTGAACTTTAAAAATCATTTCAAATTTTCAAATTTCAATATTTATTATTTTTCGTCAAGTTTATACTAAATTGATGATAAAAGCTTAGGATTCGAAATAAACTATACTTCATTTACTTGAGAAAATTTTGATTTTGCGGGTCCTTTGTCGATCTAGTGACTTTTGGTAAAAAAAGAACTTATTTGTTAGAGCTCAAGAAAATGATTTTCATTACATCTTTCCTCCTCCTTTTACAATGCTTATTCTACTCGTGCTTATACATTTCAACTTATACAACTTTTTCGATTGGCTTCATTTCTGCACTGCAAGTATATTATTCAACAGATATCGAAAAAATAATACAAACAACTATAAAACACCCGAAAGCGAAAAATTTTTTCAAACCTGATGAAAAAAATTCTCTCGTTTTTCTTTCGATTTACGAGTACATATTTTCACAATCGACATTTTTCATATCTTCAGAGGGCGTTCTCAGACCAATTCATAAAAATACTTATAATGACCACTTGAAATCCACCCTCTTTAACCCTGAATTCGAAAAAAAATAGTAAACACCCACCGAGGCTTCAATACTCGACGAAACCGTTGAGAAAACATATTTCATTGGCTCGTCGTCGTCCAGGAGCACTTTTTTTGCAAATCACCTTCACCCTTGGCTCGTTAACTAAATATGTTTACATTTAATTTAACACACTTATATCCACTCTACGACTTCATTCTTCGTACCTTTTCTGGAGCTGTGGCGAAGAAAGGACGTTTGGGAAAAATATACGTACGCCATTTACACAGAAACGAGAATCTCTTAGCCATCAGCCGAAGATAAGAGAGGGAAAAAACGAGTATCATCTCTTGTACGTTAAAAGTATAAAGTATACACGAAATAGTATGTATTAGCAGAAGGGGGTAATCTATCTTCGTCTGAACGAGATTTTCTCCTACTACACGTCCTGTTGGTAGCTTACTAAAGTGATATTAATTGTTGTCCGTGTACGTGCAGACGTTAACACATTAATTACACGGCAACACATGACAGACAACTCAGTGTCACGCATATTTTCCGCAACAAAGTGAATACGTCATCCGTCGATGTAATTTTCAGGTACCAACCACTTAACAGTGCACGATTTCGCGAGGCGGTGGTGTTGGGGGGAGGGGGTCGTTCCGATGCCGGCGATATTTTTCGCCAACTAAAAAATTCAAACCGGAAGTGCAAATTGATTGTTCTTTTTGCTTAATCAGTTCACCGATCAATTATTCAAAACGATGAATTTTCAAATTACCAACTCGAGGTAATCTGACGATAAATTCAGTGATGAATTTTCTCCGGCTGTGCACAGTGTTGGTCGATCGGTTCGTGAGTTAGAAACACATTTCGGTATTCGCTTCGTCACACGAGCCGCCGCTGGTAAGTGACCGTACGAATTTTCAAAGAAAAATTTCTTATCGCTTTGCAACTTTGGTACGAGAAATCTCTCGCGCGCGGTTTCAATTCGTCCAAGGTCGATTTTGAAACTTCGAACGAGACACCGAAATTACCGAAATTTACACGCTTTGTTTATCGCTACACGAAAATTTCATTAATGCCTCCGGTATCCGTTTAGCCATTTCTTAGCTGCCGAGCCTGTTAATTCGTATAACGTTAACGATTTCGAAAGTTTTTTTCCTCTTCCCCATTCCAAGTATACAAACTCGTTGTTGGGTCGTTATACGAAAGAAAAGCCCGAAATGGAAAGCTCCCATAATTCCGAAAGCTTTACGTACTTCCAAATTGAATTCAAGGTATTTTCGTTTATTTAACGAAACTAGTGTGAAAATTCCGAGAAAATTTCGCTATAAAAATAATCTTCATCTTGGATGATATTAAATTGCAAAATTGGAAATTTTAATGCGATGCAATATAAACAATTTTGAATTGAATTCCTTCGTGAATTTGCACAATGAAAAATTTTTTCAATCAATCAGAAAAATTATACGAAAAATTATACGTAAATAACAGTGAAATAATTTTTTCGCGAAAAAAACTCATTCGTCTAGAAAAATTACCCAGCTCGTGCGAACAAAGCGAAAAAATAATAATAAACGTAAACGCCTGCGAATTCACCGGCATGCAAAATTATTAACATATTGTCATCGTAAACTAAAATTACAACTTACCGGCTTCTTCGACTGGAACAATCCCAGCCATCGAATATTTCGCACACAGCAGCAAACCGATAAAACCCAGCATATTGGAAACGTTTTTTACACGCGAAATTCTTAGAAAAAAAGTACGAAAAATTCGCACAATCGCGACACGATTAGAAAATTATTTCGATACGATAAAATTTCACGCGGAAACACTTCCGGAGAAAAAAGTACACGACGAAACGACACCGCGAACACTAATTTACGAAAAACACAGATGCGAGTAAAATTCATCCGGCATTGTGAATTTTTCCATCACCGCGGAAACAATTTCGCGACGAAAATTTGATCAGCAATTTTTACGATTTTCATACCGAAAATAAATTTTCCTTTTACGACGAAAATACGTAACAGCGACTGCACGAAAACGCAAAGCATATACGAGGCGCACGAAACGCATTCGGCGAGTCACAACACGTCTATTCTTCGAGCACAAAGCAAACGCTCGAGTTTTCATCCGAATTCGAGAACAGTCAGTGTTGCACGGTTGGAAAAGTGAAATTTTTCTCGCTGGAATGGTACGCGAACGGTTTACGAGGGGTTGAAAAAAGCTCATGGCGGAGACGCAGAGGTCGAACAGTTGACGAAATTCTCTCTAAGATTTTTTTTTTTGCTGGAATCGGTGTCTTATTTGTTTCTTTAATTCAGAGTTTGAGCTGAAATAAAAGAGCAAAGTTTCGGATTACGTTTATGATTATGTAGTCTCGAATGTATGCCTACAAATGTTTCTTTGCAAACGTAAAAATTAACTATAGTCTTAACGGTTGGCAAAGGTATAATTCTTTTTTCGTACACGACTTGTCGTGTGGTTTTTATTACAGTATGAACTAAAAGAAAATTTTGGTGAGGCGAGGCGATCAAAAATTGCCATTTAGAGGGCGAATAGGTAAGAAATTTAGGAATGGAAACATTCCTATTTCTGCTCATAAAAAGATAGGGGTTCCTTTGGTATCATTCACATAGAATTTTACCCTCCTGAACTCGAATCACTTTTTACTTTCCCTATTGAAAGTAGAGAAGTGGTACGATCGTGTTTGTGTCGCAGAAAATGGCCAATTTTCGTATCTTCTAAAAAAAATGGCTTCTCACCAATGCAGAATAGGAAAAAAATTGTAGAACAAAAAATTATAAATTTTTAATATGCTACAACTTTTGTTTCAAGTTTTTTGTCGTATCGTGATTTTTTTCTGCAGCGTAATTTTTTTTGAGGACACCCGGGTGAGAAAATTTATGAAATCAACGCTACGAAAAAAAGTTTCAAACAAAAGTTGTAAAATGTTGAAAATTAGTCATTTTTTATTCTATAATTTTTTTTGTATCTTGAAGTGAATTAGAGCTGTTCTTCAGAAAATGAAAAAATTCGGCAGTCACTATGCTATGCACATTTCATAATTGTGAGAATTCCCTGCTTGCTACCTGGAAATAACTTTGAATTTAAGTTCAAGAGGTTTGAATTAGGTTTAAAAAAGGTCTAATGGTCCAACCTGCTAAAGGTATAAGGGTTACGAAATGAGAAACCGTGATTTAATGCCAATTTAAGCAAAAACTAAGTATTTTACTTTAAGCAAATTCGACAATTTTGAGAATTCTCTATTTCCTATCTGGAACTTCGAATTTGGGTTCAGAAGATTAAAATTATAATGAAGACATGTTTCTTGACTCAATTGGTCACCCCTTTAGGGCTGAAAAAAATTAAAAATTGTGATTTTACCTTCGATTTTACAAAAATTTATCATTTTCTGCGGCACAAAGAGCATAGCCGGATTGATAAGAGTGATTTGGCTCTGAGCACCGAATTTCAAATTTTGGGAACCCCGAACCTCTTCAAGATGACTTAAAGGCGTAAAAATCATGTCTGAACTTAATTCAAGTCAATATCTCTCACATCTTGCAATTTCAGAAAAACTGAGAAACTTTGATTTTTTTCCAATTTATTTCATGTAACATATTCCAAAGTAAAAAATACCTACCTACTTACCTACCAACTCAATTCTTGAAAAAGAGCAAAAAATATCAAAATTTCTCGATTTTGCTGAAATTACAGTATGTGAGAGATATCAACTTAAAACATATCCAAAGATGATTTTTAGGCCCAAAATGGCGTTATTCGGGTATTTTTTAAAAAAATTAAGAAAAGGGGGAAAATGAACAAATTTGGTGTAAATGCAGTTTGATAATGTATTTTCATGCCAGACTAAGTACACAATATATATATTTTTTAGAATTGCATCTCTGAAAGGGGTTACCAAAATGATCCTTGGAAAGTTTAAAATATCCATTCGACCTTGAAAAAGTGCTCGAAATTTTTTGAAAAAAATTTCAAAAATCACCCTTGATACTGCCTACTGTTCCTGCAAGATTGAGGAAATTCAGTTGAAAACTGCCAAAAATATAAATTTTTAACGAAAACCCACTTTTGAACCCCCTCCCAGGGGTTAGGGTTGAGATATCGAGCTAAAAATTTTGTCACGGGGGTTTTAGACATAAGGACCAATTTCCACCGGATATTTCAAAATTCGGTGCTTAGGGCCAAATCACCCCTATAAACCCGGCTACTCTCTTTGTCAAATTGAAATAATTAGTCATATCGATTCAACTTACCCTGTGGACATGACTTATTTATTCTTCCACATAAATTTGTAACTGCATCTTGGTAAGTGAGTTGAGTACATGTGAAAATTGATTAAAAAAATTTAAGAATTGAAATTAGGTAAATTGAGATAGGTATTTGAAAAATCATAAATCGTGTTTAGGTTCCCATACTCTTTGCACTGCCTGAGTTTCCAGGATCTGCTGTGACAAATGCATGATTCAAGAGGTCGCCGCATTTTTCAATATTTGCACCAATAGTTTCTAAAAAAGTCTGCGTCTCTGTTTTACAAATTTCAACATGATTAATCATAGTGAATGATTAGGTCTCTAAGTTTCGACACAAATTAAAATAGCGACGTTTCAAATACGTACCCAATATTTCATTCAGCTGTATATCTGTTCGGAAATATGAAAGAAAACACATTATTATGAACTGCTAATTGAATTTTTCAAGTCCATAAAATCGTTATATTTGAAATTTTCTTGAGTTTTTTCAAGTTCAAAAAGTCATTTGAATTTTGAAAAATTTTCCAAGTTCAAAAAAGTCTGACAAAATGTCTCAAAGTCATCGTCAAGGAATTTCGTGACGGTTTTTACGGACACGAAAAATGGACAAAATTTTAGGATTGACCCCAGCCATAAGACATATCCATGTCAATATAAAAATATGACCATATAGTCACAGGTATTTAAATCTTACAAAGCCAAACCAATCAGCTAAATTTACTAACCTCCCATTTTCTTGACAACACTCTTCCTTCCTAATGTCCCTCCAGGTGAGAAAATTTTCTCCATGTCTTTAACATATTGGTCAAATTGATTTTTCAAACATTGTACATTAACTGAGAAAACAAAAAATACGAAAATTATGCTCGTATCGAAAAATTTGCAATAAAATGAATATTGAAATACAACTATAGTTTCTTACCCCTATTCCAATTCCAATTACCATCCACATCGTTCATTTCTGAAATGAAATTATAATCAAATTATTTAATTAAAAAAATCAGTGTCGTAGGTAGATAAATTCTACGCTAAAAATTAATCTCACTTAAGAACATGGAAAACAAGAACATTAAAAGTGACTTAGTCAAAAAATACATTTTAGTCTCCCAACTGTGATTTCTTAATGTAGGTATCTTGAAACAACTTGAACTGAATAATCATATGCTTTGAACTATTGAAACATTTATAGGTAGAACTTCTTTGTATTTATTACGTATTTTCACGTAAAAAATAAAAAAATTTATATCTAATCCACCCATATGGTGTTTCACATTCACTTGTGCATACAAATGAAATCATACAGTATCTGAATCAACGAATGTTGATAATATTACAAGTATTTACACTGTAGCGAAATAGAAACATGACGAAAGAATTTTCAAAACCGAGAAAACCGAAGAATGTGAAAACACGATACAAATTTTCTTCGCCCAACTTGAGAAAATGAAAACGTAAATTATTTCAAAATAATTTATTCTCTAAAAAAAATGTAAAAGAAATACCACATCAAAAACCAGTACATCTTTCTCATACGTATTTACACTCGAATAAAAAAATCTATCTTAATTCGTATAATTGCAAAATAACCCCATCTACTCGAAATTCTCAACGTTGGCCATTTTCTTAGAATTTCTAGTCGATCTGGTATTTTGATAATTATCCAGCACTCTTCGCAATTCCCTCTCGTTCTGTGAACTATTATTCAGTTCTTTTTGATTCTTTTTTTCTGCCTTCTCGCGAGCTATAGCAGCTCTCAATATCTCGTTTTCGTTGGGATCGCGATCGATATCTGATAAATTGAGACTGGACGTATTGCTATCCTCATCGACGACGTTGATCTGTTTAGAAGCAGGTTTCCTTCTAGCTCGATCTCGTTTCTCGGTCGGTTGTAAACTGACCCTTGGGGTTTCGTTGGGAGTATTGTCAATGTCCGATGAATCAGCGTCGTCGGCGTTTTCTTTGTCTGAATTGTTCGATTCAGTTGGCTGGACTGATTCGGTCGAGAATCTTTTTGATTTACGTTTGCGGGGTTCTTCGGATGGAGCGATTCGTGGTCTGGACGGAGGTGGCATTGATTTTTCGGGTGGATTTTTGTCTCTGCTTGTGGAAGGGTCTGGAGTCTAGAAAAATAAATAGATGTTTAAAATTTTGGACAGCGTTTGATGAATAATTTTTGGAATTCGACTTACGTCTTTTTTACGTAATTGATCAGGGCAAATGGTGACGGTTTTTGTACAATTGTATGTCTTGTAAATACCCGTTAACATGTTGGCCAATTCGAACATATTTGTACGAAGAGATATGACGATAAATTGGGCGTTTTTCGTTCGCTCCTGAATAATCATAGAGAGAGATTTCGTAAATTAGAGAAACTGTGAGGATAATTTTGGCCTTAATTTACTCAAATATTCACCTTGATATAATAACCGACGATGGATACGTTTTTGAAATCCAACGCAGCGTCGATTTCATCCATAACGTATAAAGGAGTAGGTCTATAATAATGCAAAGCGAATACCAACGCCAAAGATGATAATGTTTTCTCACCACCTGACAAATTGGTAATATTTTTCCACGATTTTTTCGGAGGTCTCACACTGTAAAAAATATCAAAAAAAATAATTAATCTCGAACAAATTTCTGGTTTAGTCTACAGTCCAACTGGCAAAAAGTGTTCATTGGGTTGACTTTTTTGTGGCCCAAAAAAATCAGTTGGCTTTTTGTAGTTGTGAGTCCAACATTACAGAAAATACGGATTTCGGATTTTCGCAGTGGCACAATGGGGAGCTCGAGCCTAAAAACCCATAATTTTCAAAATGGCTCCGACCTAAAAATTTTTTTTAGTTGAGACAGGTTTTTTAAAGAAATTCAAAAATCACGGCGAAAATATTTATCGAGCAATTTTTGAAATTTTGGAGCCCTAAAATGTGTAAATGGTTGGTTATTATTGAAAAATTACCGTGCGACCTATTAAAATGGTTTGAAATTTCATCAGAAATTCAAAAATTACAGTCAATTTTTTTGGAGCATTTTTTGAGAATTTGAAGCCCTAAATTGAGAGACTTTGATTGGATATTTTCCAAATACTATCACGCGACCTATCAAAATGGGTAGAAATTTTGTCCAGAAATTCAAAAATTATGATTAATTTTTTTTGAGAATTTTGAGCCAGAGATAGCGCTAGTTTTTGAATAGTTTTAAGCAGTTATCACGTGATATATGAGAATGCAAGGAGCTTTGCAAGCAAAACCAAAGCATCAATTCTTTTTTTAATTTATGTTATACATAGTTATATCACGTGATATCTGCTGAAAAATATTCAAAAACGATCGCCATCTCACAGGCTCGACATTCTAAAAAAAATTATCATAATTTTTGAATTTCTGACGAAATTTCAATCCATTTTAATAAGTCGCACGACAGTAGGTATGCATTTGGAAAATACCTAAAAAGGGATCTCAATTTAGGGCTCTAAAATCTCATAAAATGCTACAAAAAATTGATGGTGATTTTGGAATTTCTTACGAAATTTCAACAGATTTTAATAGGTCAAACGACAGTATTTGGAAAATACCGAAAAAAAGTGTCAATTTAGGGTTCCAAATTCTCAAAAAAAATTATCGTGATTTTTGAATTTCTGACGAAATTTCAACCCATTTTGATAGGTCGCACGATAATATTTCAAAAATATTTAAAAAACCTGTCTCAATCCAAATTCTCAGAAAATGCTCAAAAAAAATTTGATCATAATTTTTGGATTTTTGGTGAAATTTCAACCCATTCTAATAGGTCACATGGTGATTTTTCAATAATATCCTAAAAATTAATCCAGTTTAGGGTCCCAAATTCTCAAAAAAATGTTCAATAAAAATGTGGTCGCAATTTTTGAAATTCTAGCGAAATTTTAACCAATTTTGATAAGTCGCAAGGTAACTTTTGAAAAATTTTACGGGAGTTCATTTTTGCTTGAAATTAGAAGGAGGCGTAACTTTGAAATCCAACTACTCCTTATTGTGCCAACCGTTTTTCATAAACTTTGGCTTAATGGGTGTAAAATGAACCCATTTATATTTTGAATTTGAATTTTTTTGGACCCCAAATCGCGTTTAAAGGGCGCCTACTCCTCATTGTGACGCTGGCCACATGATGTAAACATATATTTTGAGTGGGGGGGGGG
>FIZU01048198.1:14341-28695 GCA_900064475.1 Pseudococcus longispinus
TGTTTGGGCTGGAATCTTTTTGAAAATTAGGGGGTTTTAGGCTCCAGCCCCTCATTGTGCCATTACAAAAATCCAAAATATGTATTTTCTGCAATGTCAGGCCTATACCTAGAAAAAGCCAACTGAATTTATTGGACTGCAAAAAAGTCGACCAAATTCGATTTTTAAAGCACTTTTTGCCAGTGTAGACTATTTGGGTATCGAGAAGAAATTTACCAAAAATTAATTCCTTCGGTGAAAGGATCCAAACTATCGTGCAAATCTAATTCTGCATCTCCTCCCATCGTCAACATCTGATACAGCTCTTTCAATTTATTCGAAATGATTGTAAAACCGCTCATGAATTCTTGAAGTCTGTTTTTACGAGCTTCTTCGTATCCCTCCCTGCAGGCGTTACGTCTTTCGGTGATATCTTTGAGTTCTTTGCTTCGTTCGATGTATTGATTAGTCTGAAAAATAAATAGGGGAAAATTACCATCAAAAATATCTCAATTCTATTTCGAATTGTTTGAATTTAAAAAAATATCCACCTTCTTATCGTAATCGCTCAACGTGTTCAAATTGGGTGTGAAAGTTTTCAAATGTTCTTCTTCTTTTGCTATTTCTGCATTGATATCGGAGTTACTAGCACCAGTGAGGGCTTCGGCATCGTAAGTCAATAGAACATCGTTTTCTTTGGGTTGTTCAGCAGCAGGAGCTTCGGCTTGTTCTGGTGTTCCTTCTTCTTCGTTCTGATCATCTTCATCGGTGGGTTCTTTGAATACGGGTATTTTGTGCAACGTTAATTTCTCCAGCTGCGAAAATGAATTGGTATTTTAAAAATCAGGATTTGTCGAAAAATTATGATTTTTTAGTACAGTCGCAAATGAAAAAAAAAGGCGTCCGTCCGCATTTCAGGTTAATAAAAATTTTATGATTGATTCGTAATCTAGGACGCATTTTTAAAAAAATGAGCTGGGGCTCCATTTTTTCAAGGCCCCTTTTTTCGAGGATCCACCCCCCCCCCCCCTTCTAAGAAATCTCCTCATTTCTGTACCTAAGGCATCATTTGAAAAATTTTTCAAACAAAAATTGTTCATCATACGTCTGTGAATAATTTTGGTTTCAAGAAAAATTTCGATCTGACCCCTTCCACCCCACCAATTTTGCAAAATTGGAGGGGAGGGAACGGTCAGATTGAAAATTTCACAGTGATCAAAAATATTTGCAGGGTTATGATGCAAAACTTTTTTTTGAAATTTTTTTTCAATAAGAGCCATAGGTATTTTTTGAAAGGGGGAGGGGAAGAACTCTCGGAGGGGGTGAGGTTTGGTACACGTGTTCTTTTTATGATTCTGAACAACTTTTGTTATTTGAAAAGGTATTCGATTTCGCGTAATTTTGATGTAAAACGTGAAAAACTGAATTTTACATTCATTTCGAAATGATAATTTGCGAAATTGGCGGGGAGGAAGGGGTCAAATCAAAATTTTTCATATAATCAAAATTATTCACAGACATATGATGAATAATTTTTGTTTGAAAATTTTTTCAATTGAGGCCTTAGGTACAGAGATAGGGAGATTTTTTGGAAAGGGGGGTGGATCCTCGGAAAAAGGGTGCCTTAAAAAAATGGAACCTCAGCTCATTTTTTTAAAAATACGTTCTAAATTACAAATCAATCATAAAATTGCTTTTAACCTTTCATGAGCACTGAAGTTCCATTTGCGACTGCACTATTTGGGACACATTGAAAATATACTAACTTTTTGTTGGATATTGGGAATATCTCTTTGTAAATCGTCCAATTTTTTATCAATAGCTTCGATTTTCTGCTCTTCTTTCAATTTCTCGCCTTTTAGCTTATTCACCTCTTGCATGAACTTTTTGTGTTCTTCTTGTAACACTTCCAGACGTTCTTGTTTTTCGTCTATTTGCTCCTGCAAAATTGATTAAATTATTGTAAATAAATTGTCGAAATATTCTACGTGAATGGTTTCAATATTCGACGAATATAGAAATACCTTTAATTCTGTAGCTTTTTCGGACGCCATTTCACAATCTTTCTTTACGACTTCTTTTTCAGATTCAATTTCGGCAGTTCTTTTCACCGCTTCTTCTAATTCCACTTTCATGTTATCGATCCTTTCTTGAGCTTTTTTAGCATTTCTAAACGTAAAAATAATTATTACACATCGAAAGATTACTCAAACATATGCAAAGCCTATTTACGAACCTTTCGGCAGTTTTAATGGCGACTTGTAATTTGGTAATGTTACTTCTGGTTTTATCCCATTCTTTGGTCACATCATCTAATCGTTTCTGGGCCTCTTTGGTTTTACCTCCGGTAATTTCCATGATTTTATTATGAACCGTTTGAACCTTTTCTTCGATTACATTCGCTTCCTGTTCAGCTTTTCGAGCAACTGTGAAATAAAAACAAACTCGATGACGAACTGCAAATAGAACATTTCAAAATTTCTTCGAAAATTTCTACCTTTTTCGGTTTCTTCGACTTTTTTCGATAATTCTCGTAAACGATTCTCGTTTGGAGCGCACTCTTTGACTTTTTTCTTTTGATTTTCGACTTGCACTTTTAATTCGGGTTCTTGTTTGGTTAAACTCTGTAAAATATCACAAATGAATTGGTAAAGTTGAAGATGAGATTTGTAATTTGAGCTTGAATCGTTCGTACTTGAATGGCCACTGTTAATTTATTAATATTCGTCTTCATTGCTCTGATTTCTGGCTCGAATCTTGAAATAATTTCTTCGCATTCTCGTTCCTGTTCCCTGAATTGTTGCAGTTGCGTTTCCATTGTAGTAACACGATGCTCCAATTGGCCAATTTCTTCGGCTGAATTGGAATCCGTTGAGACGGCCACCGAACTGCCCATTTTACCTCTTATCTTTTGTCTGCCTCCACCGCTCATGGTACCTTTAAATGAAATAATGAGTTATCGAAATTGTTTTTTTCATTTTATGGATTATGAGGTGATATTGACCTGATAACTCGACCATTCCACCGTCTAATGAAACAACACGATGACGAGTATTGTAAAAATACCCGATACGTTTGGCTTGCTCGATCGTATCAGCTACAAGTGTGTCTCGGAGAGCGTAGTAAAACGCTGGAAGAACTCTTTCGTCTTGAACACGAATCAAATCAAAGAGACGAGGAGCGTCTTCGGGTCTGGAAGGATAGGTTTACTGGTAAATATGGATTTATCGATCGATTACTACTGCAGAATGATAATTTACCCTTTGAAATTGACGACACGTCGGCCATAGTGATGAGCTATTTTATCTAATGCAACGAAGGTGGCACGACCGACATTATTTTCCTTCAATGCTCTGATGCATGAGCTAATCGTGTTGGAAGTATCGACTAAAATATAGTCGAGGGCTCCGCAGGCTGTAGATATGGCAACATCGTATTTCTCATCGATTGCTCCTAAATCTCCCTACAAGAAAAAAAATTGAGAGGTGAAAATTGAAATGGAATCTTCAATTTTGGTTTTTCAGGATTCCCAATACGACTTACCAATCGTCCAAAAATACCGTTGACTTTTCCTTCCATTTTTAATTTCATTATGAAATTAAGAACACGATTTTGTGAACGATTGGCCATCATGGATGATTTTTTCTCCTCCAGTTGGGCTTGATATTTACGTAAATCGTTGGCAACAGATACGTCGTTGCCTTTGACCACTTTCAAGTGATCTTGAGCTTTTTGGAGATTTTTCTCTTTATCAGGTAGATCTTTTTGAAGCTGAGATAATTCTCTGGAAAAATTAAAAATCAATTTATATTATTTATGAAATGAAATCGATAATTTTCTAAACCTAAAATCGATTCTCGATCAAAAAATTTAAATTAAGAAATAAAAAATTTTGAGAAAAATTATTTGATAAAAAAAAAGCGAAAGTACAGAATTTTGGAAAACATTGATTAAATTATTTCAGAAAAATTTTACTCTGAAAACTGGTAAATTCACTGTCGTACTTTTTCCTTTCGTCTAACGTTTCTTTAACCTCGTTTAATTTCTGAACCAGCTGTTCCAACTTCGTTTTTTCTGTTTGTTCATTACTCACGTAGATATCTCGTTCGGATTTCGCTAATTCGAACTGCGAAGAAAATTCGTTTTTACAAATTATTCACATGAAAAATGCAAATGACCGATTAGAAAATGAATAAAACCTACAGCTGCACGCATTTCGTCGTATTTTTTCTTCAAAGTAATTTGCTCAGCTTGCAGTTTCTCTTTTTCTTCTTGAAACGTCTTAGTTTCTTTTTGCAAATTGGACATGACCTTTTGCAAATCGGCTTCTTCTTTTTTTCTGCGAGTATCCAACTCGGCTTCTTCTTCGGTTAATCTTTCAATCTGTTCTTGATTTTCTTCAGGAACTTTCAGTAAGCCTACCAACTAAAATAAGAAAATTTAGGATTGAGTAATCTGAAAATAATTAGAAAATATTGATTCGCGAATAAGTACTTTATCTTCTTCGGTTTTTAAATTTTCAGTCGTCTTTTTTTGACTTTTTTTCAATTGTTTAAGCTCTTCGGTCAATCCGGTGTTCTTTTTTTCGGCATTTTGATGAATTTCATTCAGTTCTTCGTATTTTTTCAACATTTTTTGTAATGTTCTATAAAAATAATTAGAATTTAGTTTTGGATATTGATACGAAAAAAGTTATAAAACACGCGTACTTATTCAACGAATCCATTTCACTTTTTTCTGTGCCTTTTTGAGCTTGAATTTCTTGTAATTTAGCTTTGATTTTTTCACATTCTTCGACAAGCTCGTCTTTTTCTTTCTGGGTTTCGGTCAAGCCGATGTTAATCTTATGTCTGTAATAATAATAATAATTAGTCCTGTAAAATTATACAAATATATAGGTGAAAGAATCAACCTACAGCTGAAGCTGGAATTTTTTGTTTTTCAAATGAGTAATTCTGTTCTCAGTTTTCAAAAAATTCACCGTTTCTTCCATAGGTCCTTTCAAGGCTTCGCGTTCACTTTCTACAACCTTGAGGCGATTCAACTTTTCCTGCCTTTCTTCATTCAAGGTTTCAATTCGAGCTAATAATTTTTCAATAGGTTCCTAAAATTGAACAATGATTTGGAATTGTTGATAAATAAGCTGTTTGATAACTAAATAGCTCACTTTGTAACGAGTGGTTCCGATGATATCTTCGAGGTACTCCAACATACCAGTTTCGTGAGGATTCAGTCCTTTAGGCTTCATCAAAGCGATCTGTTCTACTTCACCCTGATAAAAAATAATTTTTTCAAGTGATATTTATAGACGAGTAACGATTTACAAAAGCGAAAGAATATTGATTAGTTACCTGTAATATTAAAAATCGATTATGAATTAAATCTATTCCATGTTTGCGTAAAGTCAAAGCTACTTCTTTGAATTGCACCCTTTTGTGATTCAATTCGTAAAACGAAGAGCTATTTTGAAACGCTGTACGAGAAATAACGAATTCCGAATCTGGTAGTCTATCGTACTCACCATTATCCTACAAATAATCATCATTAATAACATGAAAATATTTTGGCGGGAGTTTCACTTTCGTAGGAAATTTTACCTTATCGAGAATTTGAGCGAAATGAACTTCTACTTTACAGCTGGCGACATGTTGATGTTGTTCGGATTTATGTATCAGTACAGATACTTTCTTAGATCGGATTTTAGTAGCACGGTATCCGAATACAAACAACATCGAATCGATAACATTACTTTTACCGCTACCATTAGGACCAACGATGCTTGAAAAACTCTGCAACAGCAACAAATAGTAAACCAGGCGTTTCTAAATAGCTATAGAAACACAACCAATACCTTATCAAACGGTCCAACCACAACTCGGCCAGCGTAACTTTTGAAATTCTCGTTAACTATGTGAGTGATTATTAGCCTAGGTCCGGTCGATTCGTAAGAACAAACTGGCGGAGGTGCTGGTGGAATGTAAATATCATCTATACGAATTCCTCCTTCTTCGTCATCTGAAAACTTATCGGTATCGGAAATATCGCTTTCATCGCGATTTTCTTCATCTCTTCGTTTATCAACTCGCTGTTTTTTGCGAGATCTCGTACTGTCATCTGCACCTTTGGTTTTCTGTAACATTACATATCGTCGTTAAGTTTTTGCGAAATACTGAGCGGTAATCTGTAGAGAATTTTTATGTTCGTAAAGTTTAGGTATAAACTGGGTGTTGTACAAACCATATTCAATGAGTAGGTCAGTTAAATTACAAAATGGAGTCCGTGCAGATTCGATAATTGATCGCTTTTCTTATAATTAATCAATAATGTAGAATTCATCGCGAAATAATAATTAAAATGAAATACGATAACAAACATCAAACATTCCAAACAGAGTGACAATTTCGCGCCAATCAAGGAACTGATTAAGAAAAGTCAACATCGACTTGAAAATACTCCATTGTGAACGCTTTATAAGATAATTGTACTTACGCTCATGATTCCTCGTTAGCAATTAGAACTAAATGAACACATTTTTTTACGAATTAGATTAAATTTCTAACAATTTATAAAATATTTTTTCACTTGAAAATTCGTTAAAGAACCGCGTTTCGACGTTATTTTTGATTTTTATCAACAAAGGTTCAAAAACGAATCGAATTAGGTTTACTTTGAAAATAATCGTTCTTTACGTTCGTTTAGTGAATCGTTTTTGAACGAAATAACGTGTGATTACTGAATCATCGGGTACGGTTACCGTTAGCTAGGTATAAATGTTGTGATCCTATGATTAAAATTTGTGCTGTGGAAAATGGTGAAATTTTGATATGTTTTGTTTTTCTGTGATTTTTTTCTCGCCGGGTTTACAAAATTTGAAAATTTTTTATTTTCTCGGTTTGTTTTTGCAATTTTCGGTATTTTATGTACTTACCTAGGTTAATTTTAATTCATGCAACTACATTTTAATAAAATTTGATTTATCAAGATTTTATTACGTATACCTACTTTAAAATTTCTAAACTTTCTGGTTATTGCTGTAAACAACGAATAAACAAAAAGAAAAATTGTAAAAAAAATGTCACCAATTTTTTTTTGTCCAAAAATTGATTAAAAATCAACAGAACAAATTATCGCAATTGTAATCTTCCAATGAAGTCAAAGGAAACGATGAAATGAAAGTCATTGATCAGTTACAAGCATTCATAATTTAAAATATCAAAGTCAGTTCGATTTGGACGTATAACAATCATTATTGGTTACAAGTTAGCTATCTTGGGACAGAACTATTACAAAATTGTTGAATAAAATTTCTATAAACGGTAACGGCTGCTTTATCGCACGGTACTAAATGTGCTTTGCTATGTACATAAAGTTGTCGTGTTTCAGGATCAAAACACTTCATCAAATCTTCACTTTGACCTGTAACAATCCATATTATTGAAATTACTTCATATACAAATTAATTAATCTGATCAAATTATTGAAACACATACCCTTATCAACTAAATTATCAGCTTCGCCCATGACGTGCAATGACGGTATACTTATAACATTTTCATAAAACTTTGAATGACTCTTGATGTGTGATTTCAATCCAGAAATAACAATGACGAATTTAAACCCTACATAATAAAATTCCACAATAATTTAAATACATTTGTTAGAATGAATATTCAAATACAAATGAACAAAGATTACGTTACTTTCTTTTGCTTCTTGTTGATCTAAAGCAGCAATAATAGCGGCTAATGATCCACCTTGAGAAAATCCTAATAATCCATGGTACGGACCATCTTTAATATATTTATCTTCTATCACTTTCAGACTATCTTGGAATCCAACATCGAGATCATATTCACTCCTGCTGTAAGAGCGATTTTCATTGGTAAACCACCAGCCTCGTAGATCTGAATAAAGTAATAGTGAATGTTTCGTAGATCATTGGAATACATCGCCCATGTATAATTCAGTATTTTAAAATGATTAAAAATCGATGATTTTAATTTGATTTTTCAACTAAGTATACCTTTTTCATCGTCCATGCTATTTTCAACTTTGTGAGGCGAATCAAGATAGTGCCAGTCGACGGTTTTAATCGCTTTTCTAATGCCGCCGGTTTTCTCTCTCAATATTTGAGCGTTTTGTTGGTATCCGTGTAAGCATAAAATCTATAAAAATGAATCATGTTTTCAATAAATTGCACCAATCAGTGAATATTTTGTACAATGTTGGGTATTTTATTTAGTACTCGCCTTTATTTTTCCTTGGGTCATGATTGAGGTGCAAAAATGCAAGGAAAAGAGGTAAAAGAATATACAAAAGTTCAACGATTGCATGGACATGAATATGACTTGAGGTTTAAACCGAATCGAAGAATTAGGCTAGTCCATCACACCTTACATTTTCTCATCCGAATTCTCAATTAGGAACTTTTTTGAGGATCTAACTCCAGTTCTATGAAATTTTTTACAAAAATTTTGTGTTTTTATCAAGTTTTGATAAAAAATTTAGATAACTTACGAAGTACTAAATCGCACCCCTATTTTTTTCGTCATATTGCTCATTTCTCATTTTGTGATTAGACACTTTTTTCATTCATCAACTTCATAATTTTGCCAGTTTTTCACGTGAATGAAGCGTTACCCAAGAAAATTTGTAATAACCAAAATTATAGAGGAAAAAATTTCCTTTCAAACATGTCCCATCAGATTTTCGATGCGATCAAAAGTTTTCGAGTTATTTTTAGAAAACCGTTCTCTAGAATTGGCGAATTTTCATATTTTTCCATTTTTCTCTCGAACGAAGCGTTACCCAGAAAAATTTGTAATGATCAAAATTGTAGAAGAAAAAATTTCCTGTCAGTTACGTTCCATCAAATTTTTGATACCATCAATAGTTTTCGAGTTATTTTTGGTGAACTGTTTTCTAGAATTGGCGCATTTTCATATCTTAACTTTTTTTTCATGAAGGAAGCGTTACTCAAGAAAATTCATAGTAACTAAAATTGTGGAGGATAAAATTTCCTTTCCATTCCAGGAACTCGTATTTTCGATACGATTGATAGTTATCGAGTTATTTTCGAAAAACCGTTTTTCACGTGTTTTTTATTTATATTTCATGGATGCACACACTAGTACTACTTATTGTACAATTTATCCAACCTTGAAAAAAAAATTTCCAGCTTTCAGGTCAACTTTTTCGACCTTTTTTGCGTGCTAAACCATCTCCTCGTCGACATGAGAATCACGCTGGAATCACGACGAAAATGAGAAATGAGCAGTATATGACGAAAAATAAAATAGGGTGCGATTTAGTGCTTCGTGATAGAACGAGTTATCAGTAGTGTAGCCAAGAAATAAAAACGTAAAAATCTCTTTTGTAATAAATCAATTAAAATTTTTAATGAATATTGATCGCAATTAGAAGCAAAAAATCTTAATATTTTATTAATAAATCCTTCTATTCAACTTCAAACTATCCATTACGAAAAATAATTGCATTAAAAATGCTTGATGTGAATGTCAAATCACAAAAATATTCCCATTTTTCCATTTCCCTACATTTCCCTCATCAGTAAACAAAGGTGATAAGAATTAAATTTTTCGTGAAAATGAAAACGAGTGGTCAATTTCTAACGTGAATTATAAAATATCGTATTTTCGTTTTTAAATCTAAAGTAATTGTGCGTAGTATGCACTTCTCGTTCATTTCACTTATCAAGTATCCAATTACGTATTGAATGACATTTTCCCTAGACTTGAATTTATTCATACACACGCCCAGTTTTCATCAACTCGTAAACCTATATTTTCGCTAGAATTACAATTTTCATCCATCGTCTAGAAAATCGTTCGCTTTTGCTAGTTAATGTAACGTATATCTCAGGTATTTTATGTCTTCGATCTTAAATAACGCCAGTAACCAGAATCCTTGGTTAAGTTCATCTGATAACGGCGAAACTTGCGATAAGAAATTCGATGACGATTTTGTGAAAGCTTCTTACCAGCCATTGGCTGACTCCAATCAATATTTAGCAACGTTAGGTAATATCCTCGTCAGTGCTCATTAGAGAGTAATTCATTATTCGTATGTAACGTGTCGGGTGTGTTCTTTTGTTTAGAAAAAAAATTATCCAAGTTGAAAAAAGTCGACAAACCGAAAACGAAGAATGATTTGGTAAAATCTATCGAGAGTACGTGGAATTCGTATATGTTCCGTGTCATCGACAGTGATTCGAGAGAAGAACTCAATCTGAATCAAGATTCCGAACTAGAAACCAGTTTAAATCCGAATTCTGTTATTTCGAGGATAAATCCGGAGCAAGCTTTGACTATCGGTGAATTGGCCGAATTGGTGAAAAATGATACATTGTCTATAGCTTTCGAGAAATCAGATTCAGATAAAAGTTGAGTATAATGGCCGAAGCGAAAGGACAATTTTGGAACCGATCTACGTTCTTGGTTATTACCGGAGCCAGCCAAGGAATTGGTAAAAATTTAGCCATCGAGTTTAGCCGCCTGTTGGCTCCAGAATCCACCATTTTATTGTTGGCGAGAACGTTACCGAAATTGGAAAACACCAAGAAGGAAATCCTCGAGATTAATCCTACCTTGAATATCAAAGTATGTTTTCAATTTTTTCACCAATTTTATTTTGTGTTTGTGGCTATCATTCATATTTTATTTTGCAGGTGCTGTCTGTTGATTTGAGTAAACCAAACGTCGACCAATATGAAGAGATTTTCGCCCCGTTTACTACCGGAAAAAAATTCGAATGTTACTTTTTGGTCCACAACGCGGCTTCTGTATCGTGCCACACACCTGCTGCAGAGATGAATGATTTGAACACCTGGAATGAGTTAGTTAATTTTACTTCTCAGTTAATTTTTCGACAGCTGACTGACGAATTTATATTTTTACAGATACATGACCTTAAATTTATACTCTGTAGCTTTGCTAACCTCAGCATTCCTTCAGCATTTCAAAGAAGGCGAACGATGTTTGCTCAACATTACATCTCTCGCAGCTTCGGTAGCTTTCAAAGGTATGGCTTTCTATTGTGTGGGTAAAGCGAGCCGAGAAATGTATTTCAAGGCATTGGCCGTAGAAGATCCTTCCCTAAACATTTTAAGCTACTCGCCAGGTAATTTTTTCAATCTAAAGACCTTTTCTTTATGCTTGAATGCTCATTCAAATTCTGTTCTTAGGTCCAATAAAAACCGATATGCTGGAACAAATTGCGAACGAGTGTTGCAATGCGGAAACAAAAACTGCTTTCACCGATATGATAAACAAAGATACTTACGTCAAGATGGAAGACACTATTCGAAAAGTAATCGACGTATTGGGACGAAGGAGCTACACAAGTCCGGGCCGTATTGATTTCTACGATCGACAATAATCATTTACCTTTTATAAATACATATTTTCTAAAAAAAACTACCATAAATTTCTTATCTTTTTTTATGTTCTATAAATTATCATAGTAACAAAGTCTGGCTAACATTATTTATTTAAAGCAATACTCAAAACATCAATCATATAAAATTATTCGCAAGATCCATCTTTCCATCCATATTTCCATCGATCATCGACCAGCTTACAATCAAACGATGGTTTATTTAATTTGCTATTCACTTGATTATGAGCCCAGCATAACCATTCAATCAATTCTTTCTGCGAACCAGCCTCAGGAGGTCTTTGTGCCAACCTGAAATTTCATCGTTAGCTGAGTAAACAAAACTCTCAATCTTTTTTATCACATTACTACTCAACTTACAATTGGGAAAAACTTTCGGCGCAACTTCGACAAGGATAAAAGCGACATAATATTTTGAAAAACTGCACCATATCACGTTGATCTTCTGGCGATGGTTTTTCCGGGAAATGAGCAGCCATTGTGTGTAAAAACGACCATGTCCTGTTACCTGAAAATTTGCCTATCCTTGTGGAAAACTTATTCTAGCATTATATCAGAGACAATTGGTGGAATATAGTTACCTAATTCTTCTTTATTCAAGGGGCAATCGTCTCGTTTGCTTTTTCTAAATACATCGTCTTCTTCGAGGTTAATCGGTATTAACGGTTTCTTCCTCAAGTCTTGGCCATGATCCTTAATTATAAAATTATTGTTTTTAAAAGTGAATTTTTACCAATATCGAACCTATTATTTTATGAAATCTATGCTTACTCTTTGTGACATTTCATTTAAATAATTATTTTCATAACAGTTTATAAATTTTAGCACCATTATATACGTGAATCATTATCTAATTAAAGTTCATACGTGGTAAGTATTCGAGTAGCCATTTATTTATGAGTGGGATGATTTTTGTTTGATTTGATTTCTTGAATGAAGTTTTCTCCTAAGGAATAGGTAAGTGAAGGAGAGAGGGGCACCTTTGAATTTTTTTAAAAAGTACTTACATAAAATACCTACACGAAATATTTGAAAATTTTGCCATCATTTTGAAAATGTGGGATTAGAGATGGGAGACTTTGAAATCCATTCTTTGTAGGTACCTACTTTACAATTTGACGATAAAAACATTTTCCAAAATTTTCATTAGGTAACTATTCAAAATTCAAATAAAATGTAAAATATGACTGATTTTAAATAGGTAGGTAAGAATATACTTACCTATAAAAATATAAACTATAGTATATTACTTTAAGAAAATGCCAACATTTCAAATGAAAAACTAAATTAGGTTGTAAAATTTGTTTTAATGAAAAAAATCAAATTTGATAAAAAATTGTTTAGAAATTCTGAAAAATAATTTCAGGAATAAACGAATTTTTTCCATATCTCACTCTGACGATTATTAATATCATGGATAGACAATCTTGAAAAATTGTAACATTTTTGAATTGATAAGTTAATTAAAATTGATAAAATTATGAACAGATGAAAAAAGTGTAATTACAAAAAATTCGTGAAATTCAGAATATTGCCTAAATTAATTTTTATGAAAATTCCAAACATTGTGAAATTAAAATAAAACATAAAATAGGTACATAACATGACTTAATCAAAAAAAAAAAGAATCAGAAAAATTGATAGGTAGGTACATTATGCAAAAAAAAACAATTGTGGTGAAAATTTTAAGTATTCAGGTAAATAATTGATTTCAAAATTTCTTAATGAATTTTTTAAAAAATTATAATTTTTATAGAATAAAAAAAGTTGTTTAAATAAGTTGAAAGAAAAATTCAAAAATTTCAAAATTCAAATGAAATGTAAATACGACTACTTAATCGTTGTTTAAAATATAGAAATATTACCTAATTAAAAAAAGCGATAGAAATAATTTTTTTAATGAAAAAAAAAAACAAAAAACAAATGTACCTAATAACACTTTAAAGTAGGTATTCCACAACATAAAATATTTTGAAAATGTTTGATAAGAATTTCAGAAATATCATGGAATGAAATTTTAAACATTGTAAAACAGTTGAATTGAAAATTCAAAAATGTAAAATACAATCACTAATTTAATTTAAGCAAAATATAGATAAAAAAATACAAACAGTTGAATTTTAAAAATATGAAACTGTTGACAATTTATTTCAATACAAAAAAAACAAATGAGTAGTTAGTAGGTAACTAGGTACCAATAAGTATGATAAAAACTTTTGCATTCAAGTAACTAGAAGTAGGCTAAGTAAATTATTTTTTTAAAAAATTGTCCATTACTTTTTTTTCAAGTCGTCATTCTGATGATAATTTCTGAAAAAATACAACTATTCCTGAATTAGTAATTAAAAATAACAAAATAATTGGAACATTTGTAAAATTTGAATTGAAAAAAATGATCAAAATTGAATTCAAAAAAAGTTTCAAACATTTCAGAATTAACATTTTTTTAAAATGAAAACCATTTTTTTGAATGTAAAAAAAAATAACTACCTACCTAAGGAAAATTTTGCGCATCGAAGTAGGTAAAATATTTTAAAAATTCTTGATAAAAACTTCAGAAATATCATAGAATAAAATTTTAAAAATTGCAAAAAATTTTAATTGATTGAGAAAAAGTAACTTTTGTCGAAAAAGTACAAAATTTAACAATTTGAATGAAATAGATAAGTACTAAGTTGGTTCTTATTTACATACCTACTTGGAGGAATTTTTTTCTGATTTGTTTTGCTTCCACTCCCTAAAGTTGTTCTTTTTTATGAAAAGATAAATCCTAGAAGTTTCAGTCTCCTACATGCAAAATAAGTGGTGCCAAATCTTATTCCAAAGTTTCAAAAAATTTTTTAAATGCGATGAAAATTTCTTTTATTTTTGATTTTTTTGCTTCATTCCCTCTTAATACTCGCACTTTTAATAGAAATAACTTGCAAATTTCTGTTACCCTCTCCAATGAGAAAAAGTTT
>FIZU01048230.1:0-20232 GCA_900064475.1 Pseudococcus longispinus
TTTTCATTTTTATGAACCGGTTCTCGAGTTATTTGCGATTGAAATTTTCAACAGCCTCTAACACCTGAAATAAGGCAGTTACTCGAAATATGTAAATAACCTTTTTAGTAGAACTTGAAAGGGTACACAAAAAATGTTATATAAATTTTCATTTTTATGAACCGGTTCTCGAGTTATTCGTAATTGAAAATTTCAAAAGCCTCTAGCACCTAGAATAAAGCAGTTACGTGAAATATGTAAATAACCTTTTTGATAGTTCTTGGGAAGGCGGAAAAATAAGTTTATATACAATTTTCTTTTTTATGAACCGGTTCTCAAGATATACATGATGGAAAATTTCAAAACTTCATCACTGATGTATTGTTTCGTGAATCGAAAAATAAATGCTTAGCTAAATTAGATTCAAAACTTTTGCAATGTCTATTTAATTACATACTTATTTTTGAAGATAACATTACAAAATTGAATTTTTTTAAAGTAAAATTTTGTGATGTTGGGGTAGAAAATCAGATTTTCTGATGCAGTTACTGCGTAAGAATTTTTTTCAAATTTTACTTATACTTTTTCATGGAATTTGTACAGTTTTGCAGTTTTATCGCTAGAAATCAATCATTTGGGCAAAATCCCAAGAATTTGTAAAAAAAAAAAACGAAAAAAAAAAGTCTAAATAATTATATCAAAATATGTTTTTTTTATGTTCAAAATAAGAAAAATAATTATGCATTTTAGACTGAAATATGAAAAGTTGAAGAAATTTCACGAATAATTATACATCTTTAAAATTTACACTCTTTCTTACACACTCACGAATATTTGTACAGTTGCCTAAAATTTCTAGCTCTATTATCAACGTCGAACAGGCATTTGTGCTTTTACATACGCGTATAATTCGTTTCACGTGCTCGAAAACCCTACGCAGTGAAATTCATACCGCAAGAATTATCGAACCAACGGAAATTATTCGTATACACTGGTACGCGAATTTCAACTAAAAGATGAATCTATTCCATTCATACCGGTTGAATACGAACCGTCTTGCATAATCAATTCGTCTACTTTGAAATAGGTTGCTAGTTAATGCAATATTTATGAAATAACCGAGTCGGTCGTATAGTCTGCATTATTTTTCATTGACATTGTCTAGTTGTAGAGTAAACTCATGGTTTTGGTATTTCTTTCTTTTCTTTTGTGATGCTTGAATTTGGTTCAAATATTTGAGACAGCCGATGTTGAATTTTGGTTGGTTTTTTTGATTAATTAGACGGTTAATTATTCAAGCTTTGAATTACGTATTTGATTTTTTTATATGCTAGACGAGGAGTAGATGGGAAAAAATGAGCAGGTGATGTGATTTCTTCTTCCGATCGTCTGTTATGGTTCCAGTGTGAGATTGAGGGATAGGGGAAGACCAAATGATCTGTGAAAACACGACTGCTTTAGCCAATTATAATGTTAAACCCAAAAATGAGACGATACATGTTTGTACGAGAGTCATCATTGTTGTAATTTTTTGGTCTTTTCCACCCACCCCTTGACCTTCTAATAACTATAAATTATGTGACATTTTCCTGTATAAATTATTTATAGATACCAAACCAAGTTCACTGTGGGCTCAATTCGAGCTTGGGGACTATTTATGATCAGTGGAGAGGGGGGAGGGGGGTTTTGACTGAGTTTTTATTGAAATATACAGAGAGGTCTAAATGGAAGATCGATGATTTTGAAAATTGAAAAAAAAAACTTCAACTGTAAAAATCTCAAAAACTAAGCCTTTCAGAAGAAAACTAATCGCTTTTAGCAGAAATAGAATTTCAAGCTCTACAATTTTGATTCTTAGCATTTTTTTCGTATGGCCCTTAGTTTGGCGAGAAAATCCTTGTTTATAGGAAATCTAGGCCATATCAAAGTTGATGGTTTTGAAAATTAAAAAAAATCCCAAAAATATGGGATTTCTGGTCAAACCAAGGGTCTTGCGAAAAAAATGCTGAGAATCAAAATTGTAGAGCTTGAAATTCTCTTTCTGCTTTAAACGATGAGTTTTTTCCTAGGAAGCTTAGTTTTCAAGATTTTTGCATTCAAAGGGTTTTTTTTTCATTTTTAAAATTAAAATTCCCAAAAACAAAGATTTTCTCCCCAAAATAAGGTCCTCACGAAAAAAATGCTAAGTTTTTTAGTCTGTACTTGAATGTTGTTTGAATTGTTGAATTGCAAGATTGTGTTTTAAATTTCAGGACTTCTTATTAAAATATCATATTGACAGCTATTTCTCGACATTTGCAAGATTTATTGATTGATGATTTTCTATGGAAATGTCAGATTGTGATGTTTATATTTTTTACATCTGGAAATTTTTTTCATTGACAAAATTCATGATTTTGAAGCTTATTGGCCTTAATTTTTAGTTCAATTGCTTTCTACATTTTTGAATTGAATAAAAACTCGGTACAAGAGTTGTCCAAAATTCAAGTTTTAGGAAGCCATACCCATTTGACCGATTCAGCTATTGTTGAAAGACTCTACGAGACATTTCATCTCGAAAATTGACCTATTTAAGAAATTTATTCAATTTCAACCAAAATTTCAATCAAATTTGTCAGGTTCCTACCAATTATGACACATTTTGATTTTGAAAATCACCTCTCTCTGAAGAGCCCTTTGAAAATACATTTTTACCTTTAAAAATACTCCAAAAATACTCTCTAAGTTCGAAGGATTATCAAAAAATCAAAACAATAAAAGCGATAACCTTCTCATTCGAGTATAAAAATGCAAATTTCCAAGGAAAATTCATTCTTATCTTGAAATTGGTGTCAAGAAATGAATTCACTTTTGTCTACTTCAGACTTGAATGACTGTCCTTGACCAGATCTTCTGGTCCGAAAAACTAATCTTGAAAGAATATGATTTTCATGTAAGCTCGACGAAATTGATTTTTAAAAATAGAGAAAGTCTCGTCTACGACTTAAACGATTACTTTTTCGGATTTGGAATTTACCGTTGAATTATTATCCAAGTGTAAATTTGCAAACTGTCGAGAATTAGCTGACTGTACTCGTAGGTGGTACATTCGTTTTGGAAAATTTTTCACCAACATGGTATTTTGACAGGGTTTCGTGTGCAGCAAATTAACCAACATCTGATAATCCTTTTCAAGGTTGTAGTCGAGTTTTCATGCTTGCAACTGGGTGCCTTAGATTTATTTCTGTTTTGTTTTTTTTTCTGCCAGAAAGATGTATCGTTTCCTTTCTTTTTCCTACAAGGTTTTTAGTCGAAGTTTCTTGGAAAAGTTTTACGTCTGTAGTGGTGCTTTCTATATGAAATTCAAATAATCTCATAATACGTATGCTAATTTTCTAAAAATAATGGCTAGATTTATAAAAAACTGCGGAAATATGAGGATACAGATTGTTTTACTTTATAAAACGAGAATATGCGTATGAAGTATCGAAGGTTATATCGAGGGAAAAAATTCGTTGAAATTTTAATTGACGTAATTGTGACGTGTTTGGTTACCATTGGTGGTACGATTTGAATTTTCGGTTTGCTTTTTCACTCTCACTATTACATATACTCGTACGTGCAGGAGTGTAGGTATCTATGAAGTTATATTTATATACCATAAGGTTATCTCTAACGATTAATGAATTCTACGTCAATGGTACGAGCGACATGGACGAGCTTTCGGTTGATATCTTTTCACCGAGTCGAATACGAGTAAAAAAAATAATGAAAAATATGAAAGAAGAGCATCGAAGGAAAGAAGCGGAGGAGACGGGCAGAGAGTAGAAGAAAAACGACATCGTTCTCATCCATCGTTGAAGTCTCTAGACGGCTTGTGGATTCAAAGCTGTACAGACTACAGAACAGAGCCAGTAGAGCTGTATGTCAGTGTAAATGTGGGTCCAACGCCAAAACCTAAGCGAAGCGTGACTGACAGTGTGGCAACATCGCTCTCACCTCTTCCCTGCCACTTCTCGTTGCTTTTTTTTCTAACCAATATGATTTGTAATGGTATTAATGGTGTTGCATGGAAGCGGAGTGGTATGGCATTATGTGCTTGTCTTACGTAACGTTGTTGTACTCCCCAAGGACACGCGAGAGTTTGTGGTTATTAATGCACCTTCAGTGAACGGTGAACACCTACAATGAAATTTTTTCGGATTATTTTTATCCTGAATTTGATTCGAGGGCGGAGTCCGGCAGTGATCGAGGTTTGTGGGGTGACTTTGAGGGGGAATTTTGAGTCGAGGTAGTGAGATATTTAAGGAGGAGGTCTAGGAGGGTTTGGGACATCTTGACGACTGAAAAGTTGGCAAAAATTGGAGAATTATTAGAAGATAGATGGTTATCAAAATATAAAAATACATGGATATTGATGTAAATACGCGATTGTAGAAGATAATCTGTAATCTTGAAATAAACATTCCGAGTTTTGGTTTTGAGAGAGATTATGTCTTTTGAAGTTTTGGGTTTTTGTGAGATATTCATTCTTTTGAGAATTTCAGCTTGTGAATGCATTCGCCCTCGTTTTGCTAGGGCACAACACAGTAAGTACTTATTTTGATCAAATAATGGATGTTTTTAATGACTATCTAGGTACGCTGCTGAGTCGAGATGTATTCAACAAAGGAGTTTAATCATAAAACTATGTGGATTATATTTTGTTGATGGACACTTTCCAAGCACTCAAATATAATATAAGTGATTATGGCAAAAAGAAGTTGATAATCTGGAAACTAACAAACTAGTCGAATTTGATTTACAATTTTTACAAGATTATTCAGTAGGATACCATACACCTACTTCCAAGCACTCAAATGTAATAAAAGTGATTATGGCAAAAAAGAAGTTGATGATCTGGAAACTAACAAACCAATCGAATTTCATTTACAATTTTTACAAGATTACTCAGTAGGATACCATACACCTACTTCCAAGCACCCAAATGTAATAAAAGTGATTATGGCAAAAAAGAAGTTGATAATCTGGAAACTAACAAACCAATCGAATTTGATTTACAATTTTTGCAAGATTACTCAGAAGAATAGGCTACCATATTACATAAATATTTCAATTTGATAAAAGCTGATAGGTGTTTTACTTCTGCTGAATTTATAGAATTTAATTTGTTTAGTTTGAGAAAATGGATTAAAGATAAGGTGCCTCTAAACAAAATTCAACTGATTTTTTTCACTTGAAAAAAGTAATTAAGACAAGTTTTCATTATCGAACATTTCTTCGAAATTATATCACAATGATCCAACATTCCACTCTAAGGCTGGATTAAATTAATATGGCCGGGTAATGAAATGCTGCAATGTGAAATAATTAAAGGTTTAAAAAATACCATTTATACGTAAACGTTTGACAGCCAATTCGAGCTCCAGGTTTAATCGACGGGACGTTGAATTTTCTACAGATTCCGGTTTCTCCCTTCTTAGAAATTTGGGTAATTAGCAGGTTCCTATTGGTTTTTGTACTAGTACGAGGTGTGGTTATTGGGTAAATTTTGTGCAAAAAATGGCTCGAGTAGTCACTGCAAAAAAGTTACTGGATGAAGAGTTGATGTTAGGGTTGGTTTGAAGGGGATGAGGTTAAGCTAGCTCCAAATGTGGAAGAATCAAGGCTTACTTGAAGCATTTTCTCAAATTAATTTTTTTCTGTTAATAACTTTGATGTAGAGTTGAAAAATTTTCGAAAAATTGAACATCATGGGAATTTTCACTTTCCATTGGAATAATTCTCTTCTGTTCATCTCTGATCGACTTGTTTAAGACTATTTAACCAATTCGTCGAATAAAAATTGATAAAAGAGGGGAAATTTCGACCAAATGATTTGATAGGATCATCTTCGTCTGGTATTGATTTCACGCCTGCCGGGTACAATCGATTATACGATTCTTCTATTCGAATAATCCAGTCTGAGGAATTCTACATCGGAATTTTTTCCCCCTCAGCTGAATATATACGAAGAAATATACGATGATGAAAGCTTCACGTAGGAAATTTTACCACCGAACTTTGAAAATTGGGCATTTCATTTTCTTATGAGAACGTGTGTTAACTCAAACGTCATACGTTCGTCAATTGATATACTCGAATGAAAAATTAATGCATGGAAACGTGATGCTTAACATTATTAAATGTGCTAAATTTGCGGTAACATAATACTACCATTAAAAACAATGTAAAAAGTGAAAGAAATAATCCGCAAACCAAATGTATAAGACTTGAAACTGGTTCAAGGCTGCGGTGCGAAGGATATACTTGTATTGCTTCTGCGTATGATATTATTCTTGTGCGAGAATGCGTTTGAATGAAAATCAAATAAACGCATCGTAATGATGAATTCGTGCTGATGGAAAAATTTTACCATTTTCAAAATTTCGGGGATTTTTTTCAAATTTTGAACACGGAAAATAAACGATTCGAGTAGAAATTGGGATTTTTTTTCAAATTCGATTTCATTCGATATTTGTATAGCTATTTAGCTTATTTTCTGTCCGGAAAAAATTACTTTTCTCTTTTGATATTTATTTTTCCTGTTGATATTTATTTATTATCTAGTTATATTTTTCTATTCATGATTCTCTTTATATTTTACTTTAATTTCTTTATATATTATGTTTATATACCTACTGAGCACCAATGTATACGCATTTTGTAAATTCAAATTAGTCGCCCAAGACACTATGGTTATGGCGACTTAAAATAAATAAATAATGAAAAAAAAAAAAAAGAAAAAAAAATTACGTAAATTTCCCTTAATTTACGATAAACTCGAATTTTCCCAATTTTCTGTAAAATTACCGGTGAAAAATTTCACTAAAACGGACTCGGTCGACGTTCTGCTTGAAATATGGAATTTTTAAAGGATACGCGAGTTTTCGCTAAAACAACTATACACTTTCGACTTGAAAAGAAATCATTACTCAATTTCCCCCCTATCTTTTCATCACGCAGAGACATAGAGACAGAGAGACCTCATTCATGCGAATAGAAAACGATGACGTAATGCTGGTTAAATTATTCGCCACATCCGAAATACCTTTAGGATGTTGGATTTTTATTTCTTGGAAATTGTCAAGGTGACATTGATAGGAAGAATTTTATTGAACCATTTTTCATTTTTCGATTGTCGAATTAATATATAAACGAGCACGAGGGGAAAAAATCCGATTGTAGTATAGAAAAGTGAAAAAATATACAATTTTTTTTCTTATAAGTACATGTACTTAAGTATACGTACGACTGTTAATTGCGTTGATTATCGAAAAAATTAATTCGATTAAATCTTTATAAGAATTATCTCGTATCGAAGCCGTTTTTCATTATTCGACTGATAACAATAATTACGAATTAAAATATATATGTGCGAGTACGTACTGTATATTCTAATTAAAGCGAAAAATTTAGGTTAAACGAATTGGTAATTTTGTTTGGTATAATGTGTGTGAAATCGTACCTATATAAAGCTTATCTGGCGATACCGATGGGTTACATTGATTGTATGAAATTGAGAAAATGTGAAAAAAAAATCGTTAAATTTGAAAATTTCGCGTACAGACTGGAATATTTTAATTACCGGTGGAATTTTGGCGTGGAAGCTGTAAAATTTATAGATGACGTTTCGTTATCGTTGCCGAGTATAATAAACGATCGAAAATTACCATTAATTAGAACTCGTTGACATATATTTTGAAAGTACGCGGCGAAAAATACTCTCGCTAGTAAATTTATCCAATTTCGCTAATGATCAAATTTGACTTAATAAATTTTTTTGATAAATTAACTCCATCTATGTAAACACGGTTTAAAAATATACCTACGTACGAGTATATCGACAATAAACGAGATTCTTGAAATTACCAGAATGAAATATGGCAAATTTTATAGAAAGCTTTCGTACGTATGTATCTGCGAAAGGGGGGAAAAAACTTGGCGTCGAACGTTGATAAACATAAATCTCGCAACAGTAATTTTTTCAGTAAGAAATATCAAAAATATGGAGAATTGATGTCTAACGAAGTGAGAACTAGCTACGAGCTTGCGACGTATTGATAAAGACAAATGATAGATTTTTAATTTCGATCGGGAGTAAAAAAGAGAAGAAAACAGCGAGTCGACGTGTCATTGAAAAGTTTTGTTGGACGCGAATCAATATTTTTAATAGTTAATTAGGTCATCTCGGTGAAATATTTTTTTCTTCCTCTGTATTCTCGTATTTAGGTTATGGGAAGTTAATTTTGAAGTAGTTGAACTTTTCGCGTTACACGGCGAATAAACGTAGAATCGTTTCGAGCAGAAATTATATAGCAAACCGCTTTGTAAAATTTTATCTATTTCGAAAACGTGAATGTTTTTTATTTTACAGTTTGGTTGCCCTATTTTTATATATCGACGTTTTTATATTATACGATATTATAGTATGGTCTTCTTTCGTGCCAGGCTGCTTCGCCGATAGTGTAACGTCGTATTAGCACAGGACGGGCGTTTTGAAACTAGGACTGTGTGGGATTAGAACGAAGAGAAAAATTGCGACGTGTTTGGTTATACGATAGAATTTTAAACGTGAGATGGGATGGCGAAGGGCATAATTAAATGAAAATTTTAGGAATCGAGTTATCAGATATCCAGGAGTGGTTGGTGCGATAGAGGATATGTATACCTATGTCGTCAATTAGGCTGAATCCTTTTGAAGGAAAATTCGAAGGTGTTAAATTTGATTATCTTGATGATATTCTACGATGATGAATAGTTTTACGAGCCGAAAAGTACAAAGTAAATTGTATAAAACTCAAAGTTATATAGCTTTGTAAATACTTGGCTTCGTTTAACAGACACCATTTTTTTTTCTTTTTTAATTCATTATCGATTTGTACAATTCAACTAGAAAATAAGGCATTCGTCTGTAATATGGTTTCTTTCAGAATTTGTATAACGCGAAACTGAAAACAAAAATCTATTGAATACTTTCAAGTTATTTGAAGAAAAAAATTACTCGTTTGGGCCGAGCCGAAGAAGCGAAAACAATCGAGGGGGGGTTCATGTTGGTCTATTAGAGCGAGTGATATTTTCCTGATGTGGAAAATTGTGTCAAAAAAGAATATAATACGTTTATATTTCAAGGGTATCGATTTTTCAAACATTTTAGTACTTTGGTGTTTCGTAGTACAGCTGTCGATACCGAAGAAAAAGTATCGATGGCATGTACCATAATTTTTTCGTTGTTGTTTTTCGGCTTGTTGGCGCTTGAAATGAGAAAATAATGGGTTTCGACTAATTACGGTCTATTTTCTCGTTTCGAACACCTACAAGCAGACGAATTAGAGTGAAAATGAAAAAATTGTGGTAATCGATTGAATAAATTAACCTAGTAATGTAAACACAAAACAGACACAGTCGATGCGAAATTGCAAATGAAAGAATGATGATAAAAGTGATTATATTTTTCACTAGCTAGTAGAATAAGAGTGAAATTGAGATAATCTTTTTGACAGTTACGATGGATGCATGACTTTATGAATGTAATTTTGTTTTTGAAAATTGAAGGTATCGAAAGGGTGTGATACTGATACTCGAAGTTTAAAGAAGGGTATCAATACGGTATGGACAATTTTGATTCGTAGAAAGAAATTGAGAAGTAATTTAATATGTCAATAGGTATTCGAAAATGGTCCCTTTAAAAGCAAATACAAAAGGAAGAAATTTTACTTGAATTGAAGGAAATTATTTTCCCATCAAAAGCCCATGCAGTCGTAATGAGTCGAAAATGTTCTCTGATCATTTTAAAATGAAGTGAGAAAAAATTTTGGTCGAAGGGAAACGTTACCTGACTGTTTATTACAAGTGCCAGAGTCTGAAGTGTTGATTGAACTTATCATTTTCATCGACAATTTATAATTTTCTATTGAATTTGAAGGGGAAAACAAAATTTCATGATGTGATGACTTTTTGTCAACAGCTGCGAGGGAAATTATCGAAAAAAAAGTCCCTCTCATTTCCATACTACCCATGAAACTATGAAATATAGGATATGCCTCGCTCGCCAGTGAATTTTTCAAGTCCATGAAGTCGTGATATTTGAAATTTTCTTGAATTTCTCCAAATCCAAAAAGTAATTTGAATTTTAAAAAATTTTCCAAATCCAAAAAAGTCAGAAAAAATTTCTAAAATTCAGTTTAACGAATTTTCGTAAGTGAATTTCGTAATGGAATTTTTTTTTAATTTTTGGAAATCCAATTATTAGTACAAAAAGTCAATAGAAATCTGAAAATTTTCCAAATTTTAAAAAGTCTGACAAAATGTCTGATTTGAACCTTCTTGAAATTTTTCAAGTCCATAAAGTTAAAATTTTTCAAGTCCAAAAAAGTCTGACAAAATGTCTGAAAATCAGCGTAATAACTGAAATTTTCCAAATCCAAGAAGTCTGCCTGACAAAATATCGAAAAATTACCCTGATTTAAAAAAAATTTCAAGTCCAAAAAGTCTGAAATGTTTGTTTGACAAGATTTCTAAAAGTCAGCATTGTCTGTGAAACTTTCCAAGTTCAGTGGAAATTTGAAAAATTTTCCAAGTCCAAAGAAATCTGACAAAATGTCAAAAAGTCATAGTCAGAGAATTTCGTCAGATTTTTCGGAGAATTGCCAATAGCTATAGCATATCCTAAGCTAAAAAGGACGAAGGACCCTATTACGACTTTTTATCTGAATGATAAAAAATAAGATGGAATCAAAAAAGAAGCAACTGGCAACTTGTCTTCCCTAAAATGACACGATAGTCAGAAAAATTGCAAGTGATGAAATTTTTTGTGAAAAATTGAGAAAAAATTTGTTTAAGAGTCGAAAATTTTCAGTTATTAGTCTCGCCTCTCCCAATTATGCCAAATTTGGTATCCCCATGATGAAGAGAATTATCTGATATTTGATACCTAAATCATCCAGCTTTTTCATTCTAAGAGTCAAAAAACATATCCTTTGATTTGAAAATTTTTCCTGTTTGAAAGAAAATTCAAATTGGTCTATTTTTTTGGAAAATGATAACACGAAACATAACCACCCCTTTTGATTTTGGTAATTCAAACAGTAGATCTTAGAAATCCATTATCTGTGTACTTGTGCATTTATTTTTACAAATATACGAACGAATCTCAAGTTTCTATAGAAGGGGAGGGGTAAAGGGGTAGTTCTTTTCTTCCTACGAATCAGCATTATTATGTATTTTGAATTAGAAAATGTTGAAGAATGCGAATTTTCAGCCAAAGAAAATGAATTTCAGTTGAGAAACAAGGTATCTAACAGATGCTGAAAAAGCTGGAACTACTGAAAAGTCTTCTATTTGACTAAGTGGTGCTAAAAATCGAAAAGGTGCTTAAAATGTGCTAAATTTGACTCAAAAGTCCTTTATTTTCTTTCAAAATTCATTTTTTTCAAATTATCATTTTGAAGAAATTTAAGCTTTTAAATGCCTTTTTCTGCAAAAATTTTCGTTTAGCTTCGCTCAGACGCAATAAATTCATTACTTCACTATTTTTTAATTCGTATTCTTTCTCGCTAGCCCTCTTCTGCGATTGATTGTCCGATTACCTTCAATAACCTAAATTATTCCTTGGGGGAGGGGGTGAGTTATTCTTAAATTTGAGAAACGCCCTGCTGAAGATATTACAAAATTTGAAAAAGTGCTGAATTTTGATTTGGAAATTTACACCTTGAAAAAACAATGTTGCCAACTTTCAAGTATAAAATTTTTCAATTTTTCCTAAAACTCAGTGAAAATTTGCTGAATTATTGGAGGAAAAAAACTATTTTTTTCTCGTCACAAGACTTTTTTTTTCTTTAAAAAAGTGATGAAAATTTCACCAATTACTTACTTCAATTTTCAACTTCTCGAATCGAAAAGATTCAAGTAGAAAATCAGTAAACTCAGAATGCTTCATAGGGGGTGAATAGGTAGCACTCTAGAAAATGAGTGTTTCGAGTTGAGAATTTTCACAATTCTATCTCCTTATAATTTTCCTTTGGATTTACCTCCCATTGACTCTCGTCGTTTATCTTTTGGCCAATTTTTTATTCCCGATTGCACATTCATTTACCGAGTCCAAATACGAAATGATTTTTTCGTATTCGACAATCGATTTAATAAATTTGAAAAATCGTTTGAATAGACCATAAAAAGCATTGTCTGATATGATTGAACTGGTGTATTTATAAACAATGCACGATACTGTTTCCCGTATTGAATTACGAAATTGGTTGTTTTTTGCACTCGTACGTCTGTACTTTTTATTGTTATCAGATAAAAGAGGATTTTATTTGTAAACTTGTCGAGTAAAAATATTTTTGGAAAAATAATAACATTCGTATGTACGTATTGTTTATACTCGAACGTACTTCCAGCTCGAGTCAATAACCGAATTGTCAAACAAGTGAATAACCGCGCTTATTTCATTCGTATTTGTGGCTAATGACATTAAGCTCGACGACGAGATTTCAGAAAAATGTACTTACAATAACAACAATATACTTAGGACTAAAACATGCGAAGCAATTAAACCATGTGTGTAATTTGCGAGTACTTTTAAATGGAAATTCTTATCATCTTTCTTGAGGGACGACGAATGCCTGAAATATGTACTTCGGTGTATCAGTATTTAGTACCTGATGATTAATGTGCCTTTTTTTATTTGTTTTCAGCCGTTAGAGCAGATAGAATGCGAGGCGGCAGAAATAAATTCGGACCAATGTACAAAAGAGACAGAGCGAGAAAGCTGCAAATGATGCGACAGCGACAAATGGCGGCACAAACATTACGCGGATCCCAATACGGGATCTTGGGTGGCGAGGGGGCCATCAGTTTTAGTTACCAATCCGGCTTATCTTCGCCTTTTAGCAACCTAAACATTAAACAAGAAATTCAAATACCTCAAGTATCATCTTTAACTTCATCACCAGATTCCTCACCCAGTCCGATAGCAGTAGCTTTAGGCCAAGCCGCCGGCCTCAATTCCATCGCCACCGGTTCCGGTAACAACAATAGTCAGCAATCTACGTTACACATAGTGGCCAGCGGACCCACCAGCAACGGCCCTTCGGCCGCCAATAATTCCACCAATTCCACCAGCAGCGGGCTCAGTCTTTCCGAACACAGTAAACTGTGGGGCACGCCGAATTCGACGACGCCCTCGCCCCATTCAATAAGTCCGAAAACGTTCCAATTCGAAGGCGGCTCGAGTTCGAATACGAGCAAAGCGAGTCCGTTAATACGCGATTTTATAAACGGTTTAGACGATCGCGAGTGGCAAAATTCGTTATTTAATTTGTTACAAAATCAAACTTATAATCAATGCGAAGTCGACCTGTTCGAGTTAATGTGTAAAGTACTGGATCAAAATTTATTCTCGCAAGTGGATTGGGCCAGGAATTCTGTGTTCTTTAAAGATTTAAAGGTGAGTACTCTTTAATTGTTCGTATCGTAGGTATTTGCCTTCTCGTAGCGTACGGTTTGTTTTTACCAAGTCGTCGTTTAAATTATCACATTCCGAGCTGAAAGCGTATAGGTTTAGGTACAATTGGAGAAAATGCATACATGAATCATTTTTCGTCCATTCTTATACGTTTTACGTCCAAGTATTCGCGGTATTCGTGATAGATTTGTAAATACACGACCAACAGCAACGTTTACGTGTTTATTGTGAAAATATAATCAATGACCCTAGGTCGTGATAATTCGTAGAAATACTTCTACTTACGTTATGGATAAAACGAACCCTTAAAATGGCGATTTTCGTATCAAGTGGTGAAAACGAGCTTTTTAAGAAGAAAAAAACTGATAATCTTCGTCAGGTTACGAGCGTAGGTAAAGGAATTCGTACGAATTATTTTACGTACGTATGTAATACGTCGTTGGTAATACGAAGTTTTCATAAAATCGATGACTATTGAGAAACGTTGAAAAAGTTTCACTCATTTTTTTTGACGTAGGTCAAAGGGTTTATTTTATTGATTTTCTTCTATAGGTATTTCGCATTCTTCAAATTACGAAATAATTTCAAAGGCTTTTTTTTCTTTTCTATTGTTATCCTTGTTTTTGAGAGTTCAATTACTATAAAAGCTGCAGCTCTTATTCGATATTGTTTCCCCGTCGCGTCACGTCATTTATTTTTCAAATCAAGGGCATGTTTGGGTTGAAATTATAACGAAATATGCCAAGATTTTGTTCGTATAGCGAATGTTTAAGTTTTGTGATTATATTTCGAATGGTGTAGGAAGTAAACTTCTTATTATTTAGATACGTTTACCTATTTGATGATCTGTTTTGATGATTTGGTTGAAGTGCGAGGAGGAAGGGGAGGGGAAGCAAAAAAATCGCAGATGGAAATTATACGAATTTTGCAGCCCACGATCCCCCAATTTTTTTTCAAAAGTATTTTCACGTGGTTTTTTTTTTACGAATTTGCTTCCAAAAAAAAAGTTACGAGGAGCTGAAACCTTGTTTCATCCTAAGCATGATTTAAATTGTTATTTTCCCAAGAGTATCACACATAGATATTCGTATTTTGTTCACGAGCAATTAATATGAATATTGTTACTTTCACATATTGAAGTTCAAAAGTCAACTGACCACTTTATAAAAATTTTCAAAATCAAAGAAGTCAGAATTTTTAAAATTTTCCAAGTCCAAAAAATCGTTTGAAATCTGAAAAAATTTTCCAAGTCCAGAAAGTCTAAAATAGCATGACAAAATTTCCGAAAGTCAGCGTGATCTCTGAAATTTTTCAGGTCCAATGAACTCAGTGGAAATCTGAAAATTTTTCCAAGTTCAAAAGAGTATGACAAAATGTCTAAAAGTCAGTTTGACGGAATTTCCTTTCGTTTTTCGTAGGTTTGGTCATCAAAAAAACATATCCTATGCTGAAAAATCAAAAATAGACATATTTTTAATATATTTTAACTTTTTAGAGCATTTTTTCCAAAAAAAAAAAAAAAAAAAACAACGAGAAAACGAATAAATGCATTTTTTGAGAAAATTTCAATTTTTTTCTCCTAAAACACGTACTTGAAAAAAACAAGGGATTCAAACTTTTTTCCATGTTTTTGGAATTTCAAAATGAGATTTTGTTTAAAAAATCCAATTTTTGTAACATTTTTAGAAAAATCTTGAAGTCGACGAGCTTATTTCCCACTACAGAGGCACTTCTTATAGGGGTCCTAAAATCTGACTTCATATATTGTTTAGAGGGTTTGATGGGGTGGGTGAATCGTTTTTTTTCCCATGTATAATAATTATGCAGATCTCTCGTGTGATGCATCTAATTTTTTTTTAATTATTCAAGTCCAGAAAGTCGTGATATTTGAAATTTTCTTGAAATATTCCAAGTTCCGAAAATCCATTGAATTCTGAAAAATTTTCTAAGTCCAAAAATATGTAAAAGTTGGCGTGTAGTCCAGGTGCAATAGCACAAAAAGGACCATTTAACGGAAAAAATTTTTAACTGGACTTTTTTTCATGAAGCGGCTTAGAACACTGTTCTATTTAATATAAAAAAAGTCCTCACGAATCCAAGTTACGCTACCCCTTTTTTAGGGGGTGATACCTCCCACCCAACGGTTTTTCGTCCCTCCTGGCTAAAATAAAACCGATAGAAAAAAATTTTTCAAACAAAAGTTGTTTTAAATTACATTTTACACAAAAAAGTTCATATTCATTTTTCGCGTAGGACGTGTACTTTCAAAGTTAAACGAGAAAGTCCAAAACTACCAAAACCTGTTTTCTGAGCTTTTGAACGCGTATCAAATGTTTGAAAGCAGATGAAGGTGAATTTTACATAATTTTAATGCCCTGAATTCGAAAATGCGGTTATAACTGAAAAAAGTTATCGAAAATGCGCGTAATTCGAACTTCAAGTTTAAAAGCTTAAATTTTCTTTGAACAAGTGCCACAAAGCTTAAAATTCGGTAAATTGATTGTGTTTTGGTCATCTGATAGGAAATTTCACGAGCTTTCCAACGGTGTATTCATATTTGAGATTGCACTTATCCTTCTCCTCAAATTTGAGGAAATCTGTTGAAAAGTGAGTCATCAATATCATAATCGATTACTTAATCAAATACTCGTATGTAGCGGGAAAATAAACTTTAAAATGGAAAAATAATTTTCCAAGTTCGAAAAGTGAATCGAAATTTGAAAATGTTTTCAAGTCCAAAAAAGTCTGAAAAAATATTCAAAAGTCAGCAATTTTAAAAAATATCTAAAAACCAGCATTAGGTCAAAAGCTGCCTGACAATATTCTGATTTGAACTTTTCTTGAAATTATTCAACTCCATAAAGTTGAAATTTTCCAAGTTCAAAAAAGTCTGACAAAATGTCTGAAAGTCAGCATGATTTCTAAAATTTTTCAATCTCAAGAAGTCTGCAAATGTCGAAAAGTTACGTGATTTCTAAAATTTTCCTAGTCGAGAAAGTCTAAAGTGTTCGTCTGACAAAATGTCTAATAGTCAGCATCATCTCTAAAATTTTCTAAGTCCAAAAAGTCAGTGAAAATCTGAAAATTAAGAAGTCTGACAAACTGTCTAAAAGTCTGCTTGACGGAATTTCATCTCAGAATTTCGTGTCGTTTTTCGCGGGTTTGGTCATCGCAGAAGCATATCCTATGCTAATACGATCCATTTGTAGTTCTCAATTATTTTGGTTCGAAGATGATTTTCATTCTTTGGGTTTCTTGATAGAACAAGGAATCTCCCTCTCCCACTACAATTTTGCCCTTCTGCAAATTCTTAACGTTTAATTGGTGAACCATTATTGCCTAAAAGTCAACTTCCAGCCTCCATCTCAATTGAAATAAGTGAAATTTGGAACAAATTCCAAGCCTTTTTCTAAAAAAAAAAAACTGGAAAATAAGATGAACATTTGGATCGAACGAAGTCGTAGAGCATTAAATTTAATAATTCATCGGACTTGGAGTATAAACGAATGAAAGACAATTCTTACTGGTTGAGAAATTTTGCGAATGCGTCATCGAGCATAGGGGAGGAGATATGTTTGCTTTGGACGCGGAATAATAAATATGGCAACGTCTTGGGATGTTGCTGATACGTTGTATAACGAATATTCAACATCGTCAACATTTTGAAATAGGTATTCGTCAGTGAAACCGTATGATCTCTGTGTACGTCTGATTAATACTCATCGTAGCTTATATGGGTCCTCCTAAGGTACCTAGACCTACCTTACGTACACCTAGATAGAACGGAAGACGTAACGACGTGGTTGGAAATTATTGATAAAATATTATCGAACCGGCGCAGTGCGGTGGCGAAGAGGCGACGACGCCGACGACGGTGATTAGGAAATTTGCAAAATTGCGTTTATTCGTCTGTATATCCGGTTACGCGAAATAAACTTTTGTTATTCGGGTTTAATTCGGTTTTATTATGCACATGACTTGGGCAGTCGGCATCGCAGCGCAGCATACACATTCGTACGTATGTGCTGTACGATGGAAAAGAGTTTGAAATAAACCATCATGTTCGCGCCTCCGACTACCTGTTTCGTCGTTTGTATGTATATACTATTACTATGTAATATTTCAGAGGCTCACGATGGGTGTGTTGCGTTGGATATTTGTCGGGAAAACGGCGCCAAAAAACTGGTTTCTGGTGTTTGGATTTTTCGCTAATACGTGTGCGCTTTTCGACGCGGACGCGACGAACTTGCGCGATGATTAAGACTTTTAGAGTCGTTGGGATCGGGATTGGGTTGGGAAACGCGAACAGAACTAAGTACCGCACCCGATGCGGTGATGGTCTTATGGTGAATTTCAAATCGGATATGACGCGTTGGATTTAGACGTCTGTGTTACTCGCATCGAATATCGAAAGATTACGATGTTCTGTGGTTGATGGAGAATATTTAAATAAGTATCGGGTTGAAGAAAAGAGCATGGGTTATCCGTTCATACATCGATGGTTCGTTTTACCCTATGGTATGTTTCGAGTCGTCGTACGTATGGTTTTAATCGTTGGCTGTGCCGGTGTCATCATATTAAGAGTATTCACGAGTAGGATAGAATAGGATAGGAACGAGATTGGTGTTATGGTATCTACGTCGCGAATATTTATGTGTCTGGAAACGTGTTTAGTTGGTGGTAATGCAATTATTACTCATGTTAAATTCCAATGGAAAGTTCAGCTTGGATAATGTATGTGTAGTTTTTATTACCTTCGAAGATCCGTATCTGTAGGTATTGTTTTACGTACGAGTACGAGTGCGTCCCGGTGTAAAAGCGTAGTCGAAGTGGTATAGAGACGTTATTCGATCCGCAATACAGATTCGATGTACGTGAGTATCTTTGTGGTATTCGTGTTACCAAAGTTGAAGAATTTCGGAAGTTAGACTAGGTTATTTTGAAGTTATTCGTTTTTGTCGGATGTGTGTTATTCGTTAATTGTTACGAAAGCGAAACTAGTATCATCGTACGTTTGAACCGATGCGACGTATGATACAAGTCGGGTCATGACAATCGAGCTGATGTGACCTCAAGCATGGCCTGCTTTACAGACTTAGTTTAGAGAACGGAGAGGAAAATGAGAGCAGTTTAGTCGATAGGAGTAACGAAAGCAAGTAGATTGTGTAAGATGATTTTTTTGTTGGGTTCTTTCAATAAATTGATCTGAAATGATTTTTCAATACAATTTTTTGGTGAATTTTGAGTAAGAAGTGGATAAGGAAACGGTACTTCGACTTTAGCCGGAGTCCTATGTTGTCTAAGTCGACTCTTACAGTATGTTTCTCTCGTTTCTTGGAACTTACAGCCAACCCTGGAATGAGAACTCCAGATTGGAAATTGCATTTAGCTTTCCTAACAAAAATGTTTTCTTGGATGTGATACTCGCAAGTGCGGGGAAGGGATTTTTTAAGGGGTGTAAAAAATCGGGGAAAAGTCAGTTGTACGAGTTTTTTCTATTGAAATTCATGACTTTGGGAGAAATAAACCCTAAAATATCGCCCAAAAACACTAAAACTCAAATTATACTAACTTTTTGGGATAATTTGCCACTACATCCTTTTATGATTAATTTTAGTGAAAGAAACAGCCCGAGCGAAGCGAGGGCAAATTTTTTTTGAGATTCTGGACGTCAAAATTATACTAGAATACCAGAATCGTGAAGTACTCCTTTTAGGGTAGGAGTTTCATTTTAAACGAAATATTCGTAATAAGTTTCATTTTTAAACGAAAACACGACAAAACAAGTAAAAAAAATGAATATTCAAAAAAAAATAAGTTTCACACATGAAATAATGAAAAGTTTCGATATTGTTTTTCAGACACGATAAATCGAATAATAAAAAAAATGATTATTCAGAAAGTAAGTTTTACACACGAAATATTCAACTTTACATACGCGACAAAATTAGTAAAAAAATGCACGTTCAAAAAAAAGTTTTATACCGAACAGAATAAAAGTTTCGATACTGTTTTTCATTATAACATTACACTATTACATTAAAAAAACGACAGGATGAAGGTTATACACCACACATGATATACATTTGAATAATATGCAGAAGAAAAAAAGGAGAGAAAAAGAAATCAGTAAAAAAAATTTAATAGGAGAGGAAAATTGACTTAGTTAAGGCTTGTTTTTCTAACGGAATTGGAAGAAGGATTGAACAAGAAGAGTTTGAATGGTTTGAGGAATTGTAAGCGATTAATCGAGTTAGAATTTTACCAGTTAAACATACGTAGAATCGAATATTCCTTATCTCTAGAAAAATCCCAACCCATGATAGGTATTGTTCCATCATTCTACACGATATCGCTTATTCTCGTAAATGAATAAGAAGTACTTCGAAAGCTTATACGTGCATTTTATTAGAGAATATTAAAATGGTTATTCCATTTTTGGCTGGTACGAAAAGTACGCACTACAATCGTAACAAATTTTATCTACCTTTCAACGCTCAAATTTTCGTATTTTTTTTGTCAGACAGTGCAATTTAAGTAAAAATACAAAAAAAACCACAAGTTCACACCTTTTTTCCAAAATGTATATCTATCTATCATTTTTCAGCAATTTTTTTGAAATCAATTTGATCGATTCCTTCTTTCTCTGTTTGTATTTAAGCAGGCCCCTCTCATCAAATTTCGAGAACAGGCGAAAAAAATTTTACGCGAGCCTTATTTTGTTAAAATGAGGAAATGTATTGAGCCCGAGCGAAGCGAGGGCGAAAATT
>FIZU01048234.1:0-22197 GCA_900064475.1 Pseudococcus longispinus
TATACTCATTTTTCATTTCTTTTTGGTTGTTTCACCCCTTTGTTCGAGCGTCAGACGTTCTGACACCTCAAATTTTCCTGATTTTTGAACAAGTTTTACTGATTTTTATCAATATTTCAATTATTTCAACATTTTCGACAATTTCCATGACTTTTTAAAGTTTTTTAAAGATATTTTAAATGAATTTTGTAAAAAAATCAAACAATTTAAAATTTGACCAATTTCTATGAAAATTTCAAACAATTTTTGTCACATTTCGGACAATTTCTATGATTTTTTGATAACTTTTACAATATTTGTTGTAACTTTTATGAACTCTTTGACCATTTCAAAAACATTTTCATCAATTTTCACACCTTTTGACCGAGTTATTCATTATTTTAAACGATTATAAAATTTTTGCAATGTTTGAACCACTTTTACAGACTGTAAGTTCCAAGTCCAAAAAGTCATCTGACTTCGGAGAATCTCTGAAATAAGTAGGTACCTACAAAAATTCTTCCAAGGTAACAAAATTTTGTGACGCAAAAGTTTTCCAGACCTCCAATCATAAGATTTATCGATCCACCTCAATTTAAAAAAATCAAAAGAATTGCATCGATATTTTTAGAAATAGTAGTTTAATGAAGCGTCATTTGCCCCTTTACCAAATGAGAAAGAACGGCAGAAGTCAAAATTCTGTTGCTTAAAATAAAGAACAAGTCTGTAATTTTTTTGCGAGTCAGCTAAACAAAAATTCAAGGGCACTAATCTTTTTGGAAATGTGAGCTCATCTCGAAGTTTATTTATTTCTCGTTAGATTACACCTTGAAATGTCAAGTACAAACAAAATACCCCTCAATATGGAAATGTTGCCTGGTAAAAGAGCCTCAGGTAGCTAGAAGTACTACCTTCAAATCACCGAAAATGCAACTTTACTCGCTCAAAGTATCCACAATAATTTGTCTTGGAGAACGATATTCGCAAGGAAATCGTTCATAGGAATTTACAATAGACCGAGAGGCATCAAGTTTCACTGAAATTCCACATGAAAAGCTATGATTTTAATTGATCAAAGTGTTTCACTCATACAATGCAACCGTATGTACAAATTTTCAACATTTTTTTGATTCCTTCTGCCACTTCTAGGGAAGTTTCTTCTTTTACCTAATTCCAAAAATGATTTCATGCCACCCCTTGAAATTTTGCAAACTCCATGCAATACACAATCCCATTCTAGGGCCAATTTCTTTCATTCGAGGTTTTCAAATCAACTTATAATTTCTGCCAATTTCCTTCCAGAGATCCAAATAACTCCTGATGTAGCCGCAGCCACATTCATGGCATCGGCCACCTCGGTGCCCGAAATGTGCGTCAACATCATCGCCACATTCGTGACAAAATCTGATCTCGGAATCGGTACCATCGTCGGCGGCTCCGTTTGCAACACGTTGGCCGTAGCAGGTGTGGCCGGACTGGCCGTACGAAAGGTAATATCGTCGAGTTCAATATTCGCGTAAATTCTGAAATCTTCCGCTCCTGTCTGTTCCACCTCTTCGCTCGTATATCCGACAATACACAACACACATTTCAACTAAATTAAAAATTCGTCGTCGAGTTTTGCACGCAGCTCTGCAGCTCAGCACAGCGAAAGTTGTAAAGCATATGTTACGAGGATATTACGACGTATATACGGGAGAGCGAGAGAGCGACGAAAAAACATACAGTCGAATAAAATTTAATTTAGCAAACGCTCTGACTTTTACTCTTTATACAAAAGTTTTTCTTAAAATGAAAACAATCGTATTATACGAGTTATAATATTATAAATTCCGTCGGCGTTTTTACAACGTACCCAACATCCGCGTATCGTACAACAATCGTCGTCGTCACAAACGCGTAATTTTTAATGAGAAATTTCCAAAGAATATGCAATAAAGAGACGAACTAGCGCGTTTATATTTACGCTGCGCTGGCTGCTCTTTCTTCGTCTCGTCGAAATGGTATACGCGAAGACGCCGGTAGACCGGAGCCGAAGAGGGGCGAGACTTTATTATAAAAATATAGCCTTTCGTACCACCTAAAGAGACCTCCATCCGAGAACTTGGTAAAATCCAAGTCGAGACAATTTTTCAAACATAATCTTACACGCTGTTCGCAGCAAGACTTGGTCATAAAATTCGATGGCGCGAGGGGATGAAGGGGGCGACTCGAAGACATTCGTACAAATCGCTGTAAATCCGTTCGTACGTAAGGTATATACTTCGCACATCTACACACCTTCTTCGGCTTTAGCTTCGACAACCAATTACCCCTCCTAAATATCATTTTTTCCTACCCCTATCTCGTCGCATTTTCGCGCTGCTAAAAGCCCATGCAGCGCCGAATACGTACCTTAATTTGTTTTTAAAACGCCTACTCGAGCCCTCGAAGGTGTTCTAAACACCTCTACGCTCATTGTATTCGTACAAAGGCTTTCGAGGAGGAAAAAAATTCGCTCTGAAATCCGAGCTTCGCGCAAAAATGTAAACGATTTTGCCAACGAAATCAAGTAAATGTAAATGGATATTTTAAACTCTAATCCTGCGTTTTTAACAGAGTATTAAGCTGGAAATGTGGCCGTTATTGAGAGACAGTTTTATCCATATATGTGTGCTGGCAGTTTTGGCGTTAATACTTTCAGATGGTATTGTAGTATGGACCGAAGCTCTCGTTTTAGTAGTTTTGTACTTCATTTATTTCTTTGTTATGTTAACGCAAAAGCGTATACACTCTTTCATTTGTAAACTTACCAACTTTACGAGTTTCCTGTTTCGTAAGTAATAAATTTTATTCTCTTTTTTTGCTCTTCTTCTGTTTCGCTCTTTCTATCTTTTTTTTCTTCTGCTGCTCTTCGTTTTAATACGTTTTTATTTTTCTGCTGTTTTATTCTATCTCTTCTCTTTTTTTTTTCTTTCTTTCTTTTCATTTCTGCGTGGTTTTTTTTTCTGCTACACTCTTCGCCTGGCTTCGCCTTCATCCATAGTCGTCGCGTCTCGCGCGTAACAATAATCCTTAAGCTAACGGTAATGCTTTTTTTGATTATAACCGACGAATAAAGATTTTAATCGAAGTAACAATTTTTCCCCGCTTTTTTTCCTTCTCGCTGCGCTGTGTATAGTGTACGTCTCGCACAAAATGTGTGCTACTCTGCTCGCTTAAGCTTCTCGATTGTGCAATGAAAACACTATATAGTATGTGTATACGCTCGTTCATGCACGATTCCAAAGAGACAGCGGGAAAAAAAAGCGAAAGAAAAATAAATCCGCCGATTTCTCTCTTTGAACGCGTTTTCTTCGAGGTAATTTTTTCTTGCAGAGTGTTTTCGGCAAAGGCAACGCGAAGAAATACATCTCAACATCAATATTTCTTCGAATGATATAAAATATAGATTTTACCGAGACTGAAAATTTTTTTCCCAACGATTTTCCACTTTTTTTTCCTTTTAAGAAAATCACATAAATAGTGTTTTGAATTTTTTTGACTTTTTCGAGTTATTGGAAATCCTCAAAGATGAATTTTCTATGGGGAAAAAATTATACGAGCGACAATTTAGAGATAAAAAAAATTGTTTTTCAAAAATTAATCGTTTACCGAAGGAAGAGGGGGTTGGAGAATTAAATTGAAAAGACACGAGCATCACATTCAGAATAAAAAATTATGAAAATGATTACACGTGAACAAACAAAGTCGTGCAAATGCTAACCAATTATTTTGCAACCAACAGAAAAACCATTTCTGTGAGATTCGAAAATTTTCCAGGAATTTATTTGAAATTTTTACATGGGAAATAGGGGATGTATCCTGATTTTTTATTGAAATATGAGATTTTGAAGAAAAAAAAAGTGAAAAGAATGATTGCCTTTGATTGATGACTTCACGATGAAATGCTAAATCTAATCTCGAAATCCGAAATTTCGACAAAAAAATGAAACACCCCCTACAAAATGACTCAATCCATAGATTTGATAAATTAATAAATGTATCATGAACCTTTCTTTACAGTCAAGTGACTCTCCCTCCCATCATATCTTTTTTCCTAAAAACTATAAATTAAATCACAGCTCGATCAACTGACTCGTTTTTCAAACCTCCACTGAAAAATTTGGAACACATTCTGACCCCCCCCCCCCCCTCTTTTCTAATAAATATTCTCACGACCTAAAAATATATCCATGTAAATGCTTGCAGGAATGTTTTTTCCACACACACCAAAAATCATGATTCTCTGAAATTTTCCAAGTCAAGTCAGATTATAAAAAATCAGATGTCTAAGAATTTCCAAGGGCAAAAAACCAGAGTTTTCAAAGTTCTTTTCGGAATTTTAATATTTCAGAGATTTTTAATCATAGAGCTAGGAAAAATTTAGAAATTCTAACTTCTTGAATTTGAAAATTAGGCCTGAAATATCTTAATACCTACATGATTCCATGTTTTTCTGTGAAGAGCAGAAAAGTGTGTTTGGTAAGTAGTGAAACCGTGTAATGCATTTTTCTTTCAAGCTGGAGGATAACGTTTTCGACCTTGAAAATATGAAAATTCTGCCTACTTGGAATTGGAAAATTTTAGACCACTCATCGATTTTCATGAAGTTTTGAACAACTTTTACATTTTAGACATTTTCACGATTTTTTCTCAACTTTTTCAACATTTCAATGATTTTTTATGAAATTTTGAGCACTAATACGCCGGGTTTACGCATTTTTAACAACTTTTTCACAAATTTTTCAACATTTCCGATGATTTTTACGAAATTTTGAACAAGTTTTACAACATTTTAGACAATTTCCACTACTGTTTCACAAATTTTTCAACTTTTTTTTTCATTTTTACGAAATTTTGAACAAATTTTTCAATATTTTAGCCAATTTTACGACGTTTTAACAACTTTTGCAAAATTATCAATTATTATTATTAAATTTCAAACAATCTTTACACACCGTTTCCGGAATTTTTCACGACTTTTCAACAACTTTTGCAAAATTTTTTATGATTTTTATGAAATTTTTGGCAATTTTCCACAACATTTCAGATTAAAAGAGAAAAACGCTTGCTTTTTAAAAATTTGGTTAATTTTGGCCAATCTACGGAGTGTTCCAGTAGCAGTGTGCCGCCTTCAAATCAGAGATGCAGTTACCCAAACTACTTAAGTATATGTATATTTACCGATCCCAGGATTGGAAGGGGCAAAGTTAAGCACTAGTCCTGGAAGATGTTTCAAAACGTCGTAACTCCGCTGATAATATAGATAGGCAAATTATTTTTAAAACTTTTTTGTAGAGATTTTCACTCCCTACAAAATGAGTAATATTCATGATTTGCCCAAGTCTAAAATTAAAGGAGCTACAATGATTTGAAAATTTTTAAGCTTCATAACTTTTTCAATTCTCAAGTTATGCAAAATTTTGTAAGAGTTATTTTTTGTTGAGCTTTTTGAGCACTACAAAATGAGCTAATAATTTTTTGCCCAACCTCAAACTTGAAAACATGAAAGACCATTTTGAAAATGTTTTGCAAAGGAATAATTGATTTTCGAGAAAATAATGTCACTTTCGTCTCTTTAATGGATGTAGCTCCTTCAATTTTAGAGTTAGGCAAAATATAAATATAACTCATTTTGTGAAGCTTAAAAAGTTCTAAAAGAAGGTTTCAAAAAAATTTGCCTATCTATATTATCAGCGGAGTTGCGACGTTTTGAAACTTCTTCCAGGAATAGTACTCAACTTTGCCCCTTCCAATCCTGGGATTGGCAAATATACATATACTTATGTAGTTTGGGTAACTGCATCTCAGATTTGAAGGCAGTGCATTGCTACCGGAACACTCTGTATTATAATGTTACAGAAGTTTTTTTTTTTTTGACATTCCAGCCACTTTGCAATATTTCATTTACCATAAAAATGCAATCTTGACAATTTATATCAACTTCAAATTGAATTGTTAGATTTCACGTCAGAGTCTGGCAGTACTTGGATCAGCGACCTCCAAATAAACCTGACCCTCTCAAATACCAATTTCATTCGCAATAAAAACATTACACCATCATTAAAATCGCACAGAGTCACATTCCAACGTAGCTCATTCTTTCACACAAGCTTCATTTGTCGCCGGGAAGTGTACAATGCACTCGTATATCCTTAATAACGGTACAAGTAATTTTATACCCTTACATCATTATGTCCTTAGTAAAACACAAAACATGTATTCACCTCTAAAAGACGAATTACAGGATGTACGTCTACTACATCGTTATACGCCAGCTACTATTTCAAAATAGAACCATACATATAATTAAACTCGAAAAAGAGAGAAAAAAAAGTAGTAAAAACATGCCACGCAACAGGTTACACAAACTCTTCCGTACACAACCTCTCACAATACGTATCCTGGAATCGTCGAAGCGATCCTACCTTACCTACTTACCCACCACGTAACTAGGATCGTACACGCAGCATCGTTACAACCGCCAAATAAAATGTAATTTCGCGAAATGAAAAAGCACTACTTTTCACCGAACCAACTCTCTCGTTTGTTTTATTCGAGATGATTATAACGAAAGAATAGACTTTCTAATTTGATTTCAAATTCCGAGCTAAGCGAATACAACTCCATAAATGCTAAATTAAAGGTTTATAAAGCGAATAAAAGCCCGACACGGTGTTCTTTTTGTTCTACATTGTCGACATCTTTCGTATATGCGTAAACTATTTTCGTGTCATACTGAAAATACCTAATATCGTGTCGTTTCACTATCCTTGCAAAGTTTGGTATATTGTACAGGCAATCCGAGGAGAGGCTATTTGAAATTGTGTATTCGAGGACTGGGGTAATGCAGCTAGCTTACGAGTAACTGAAAAAATAATGGTAAAAAACCAAGTATTCTCAACATTATAGCACCATATTTTATTCTTAACTTGGCTAAATTGAAGTTTCTGTTTGAGGAACGGTGAGAAAATTTGTATAAAAGAAGGTATCACTGAAATTCAATTCCACTGAGTTCTGGGGTGTATCATTTCTTAATTTGGCTCATTCTATTTCATTAGCTCTTAGTTCCATGTATCTATAGTTCTATAGGTATACTCCACAAATTTGTCGAATGAATAAAATTAATTTATAGTCGATAACTTCTATTCTTAATCCTTCTGTGCCCAGCAGAGATCTGATGAATGGAATTGAAAAATTTTCAAGTCATCATGTTGACTGAAGTTGGCGCACAGGTTTATTTTCACCAGGAAAAATAAAAATTTCACACAGGAAATAGGATCAAATCAATATTACCTACTTTCATTTTCCTGTGTGAGGTTTGCTATAAATCGGAAAAAAATTGCACTCAACCTCTCACCTTCGAAACAGAAAGAGATGTAATGCCAAAAATTCCCCCCCTTAATTTTTTTATTTTCGCCATTTCCAAAAAAAGTTGAAATTTTGAGTTTGTGATTCAGATATTTCAGAGTCCTAAATGACCAAAAATATTTGGATATTGTTAAAACAGCGGAAATTTTCATAAAAAGTTCATAAAAGTGGGGAAAAATTGTAAAAAATGTCATTAATGTTATGAAAAGATTCGAAATTTGAAAAAAAAACTTTACATAGTGCAAAAGCCATCCAAAAAGTATTGTAAATGCAGTGAAAAAGTCGTAAAACGTGTCAGAAGCATTATGAAAATTGCCAAAAATATTACAAAAATCATTGAAAACATTGCGAAAGTTGTTGAAAACATCGTGAAAATTATCTGAAAAATCATTTAAAATGTAGCAAAAGTAAAGAAAAAGTTATCAAAAACATCTGAAACACTCCAAAAATTTTCAAAAATTTCATAGAAATTATTATAAAATGTTGCAAAAGTTGTGAAAAAGTCTAAATCATTGAAAATTTTGTAAAAGTTGTCAACAAGACGTGAAAATTGTTAGAAAAATCATTAAAAATTATGAAAAATTTGTGGAAAAGTTGTGAAAAATTTGTAAAACGGTATAAAAATGTTCAAAATTTTGTAAAAATCATTGTAAAACTTGTCGAAAAGTCGTAAAAGATGCCTGAAACGGTCTGTAATTGGCTAGAATTTCATAAAAATCATTGAAATTGTAGCAAAAGTGGTGATTAAAATCACCAAAAATGTCTAAAATGTTGTAAAAACTGTCCAAAAAATCACAAAAATTTTGAAATTTAAAACATGTTTTACTACTTTCTCACAACTTGTGCCACAATTTCAATGATTTTTATGAAATTTTGAACAATTCATGAAACATTTCAGACAATTTTCAAGACTTTTTAACAATTCTGTAAAATTTTCAATAATTTTTATGAAATTTTAAACAACTTTTACAACATTTCATACAATTTTTACCACTTTTCAACAACTTTTGCAACATTTCCAACGCTTTTTATAAATTTCTTGACAATTTTTACAACGAGTAAAACTTTTTTGACCACCTTTTCACAACTTTTGCAACAATTTCAATGATTTTTATGAACTTCATGACCTTCAACATTTCAGGCAATTTTAACAATTTTCACTAATTTTTTTTTGGAAAGCTAAGCCAACTTGAGGGACTTCTTACGACAATCTCTTAAATTTCCCCAGTTTAAAAAGTCATCTGCCTTCCTTCTAATTATCAAGTTTTTCATGTCCAAAAAGTCACCCAGGGTAACACGCAATTTTAGCATAAAACAATCTGACATAGTGTCAAATTTTGAAACAATAGGTATAAATTTTTCCAAGCACAAAAGTCAATCATATTTTTTAAAATTGAAAAGATCAGAATTTCTGAAATTTGCCAAGTCCAAAAAATTTTTTGAAATCTGAAAAATTTTTAACGGCGTGGAAATTTGAAAATTTTTCAGGTTTAAAAAAAGTCTGACAAAATGTCTGAAAGTCAGCGTAATCTCTGAAATTGTTCAAGTCCAAGAAGAATACTCTTACAATAATTTTTTCATTTTGGCTGACTTGAGGCCCTAAAATATTTTAATTACAATCTCAAAATTGTAATTGTAAAAAAATTGGAGAAAGATATAAAATTGAAATTTTTGTACTAATCTTTCTTTTTTAAGGGCGGTTAGTTGAGGGCAATTTTTTTCAAATCGTAGGTAATCTCAACCAGGAAAATGAAAAGGGATAATTTTGATGTGATTCTGTTTCCTAAGTGAAATTTTAATTTCCTTTGGTTAAAATGGCCTTTCGAATCTCAGCGTTGATTTTAGAAATAAACCACGATATCATAATTTAGGAGATTCCGTTGAATTTGTTTTCTAGAATAATTGACTAGAAAATGTTCCGATAATTTGATGTAATTTCGCCCTTTTCTTCATCGAAGGTTGTTTCAAAAGGGCCGAAAAAAAGTTGTCAATTGTGAGCACCTGGGAAGGGATCATTAAAATGAGAGGTTATGATTTCCCAGGTTTTGGTTTAAATTCTATCCAGTTCACTTTTGTATGATTGTAGAAAATCTTCATTATTTGGTTTTCAAAATTTGCAGATCTTTCAACTTTTCTTCGAGTATTTCTTTGATACCATATGTGAAATTCAGTTCCCAGAATTGCTTTTTGCAAATCATTATTTTCTTCACGATTACCACTGTTATCATCTGTAGCAGTTTCTCGATAGCTTCTAATCTATTTATTTGCACTATTGAAGGAGGAAGTAGTAATGGTTGAAAAAGTGCAATTTGTTAATGCAATATTGCTCGTCAGATAGACATGTCATATAGGTACATTTCATAAGCACCGCTGCTTCATAACTATATAATCGTTCAACAATATACCAGAGTTTCGTAATATACATCACAGCGAGCTCGAGCTCGCGAATACTACAAATACATACGTACACGCGAGTGATGATGATAAAATATATACGTATAGTACATTTCCGATTTTCGAGCCTCTACCGCCGCCGCCGAAACGCGAAACGTAGGCTACATCATTAGCTTTCCATTCACTAATATTGATAAGTCAATAAATACTCCTATTCACCGCATTTCGCACATATTACGAGTTACATATGTATACGTATATACATATTCCCAGTATACGTCAGTGGGTACATATAGTTAAAATTTATCTTCCATATTAGCGTTTCAGTCGAAGCGAAAAATTAAATATTTTCGATTCATTACGTTCGGTGACACGTCGCGAATCTACCTATATATTCTACGCAATCAATCGCACATAACTACGACGAAAATTTTCTAGCCATCGAATACTTAATTATTCAAGATTAGTCGGGGCCAATTTTACTGCTTCATTATGCCACTGTCGAATGCGTATCGCTTAGTTTACATTATTAACCAGCTTACTATGGTGAATCGTATATGCATAGTACTTACACCTGTATGCACTCGAAATAAAAATATACATTCGAACTCATTTTGCAGCTTGTACTCGAAAACAAGTCTATCACGTTGAAAAATCAGAAATATCCACCGTTTGCGGACGCATTGATTATTTTAATACAGCTAAACCCACCCCTGAGCCAACCAAAACTCCCATCAAAGATATAATCGAACTTTGTAAGTTTTGAAGAGAGAAAAAAATGACCAACAATGGCCTGATCAATCGATTCGACAATTCAAGTATTTTTTGCATATTTTTCAGACGAAACTCGAGAAAAAAATAAATTATCGATATTATGGAAATGGTTCAGCTCACCGATAAGATTTCTTCTGTCGTCGACGATTCCAGATTGCAGATCTCGTACAAGACTTTATCCGCTAACGTTCATCATGAGCGTAGCTTGGATTGGGCTGTGTTCTTACGTTGCCTGCTGGATGACCACTATTTTGGGTAAGATGAATTTGTGCCAGAAAATACACACGATTAGTCAAGTGTACTATATTGAAAATTATATTAAAATTACGCATGATTTGTAGGAGAAACATTTAATGTGCCGGATATCGTGATGGGCATGATATTTTTATCAGTTTGTGGAAACATACCAGAGGCATCGTCGGCTTTCATTAATGCCAGAAATGGTAAGAGGTGTCATTATTTTGCTTCATTCAATTCTTATTTCATAACCTTTCATTGAATTTTCATCGAATATTTAGGGTAGAATTTGAAATAAGTTTAACTTTTCTTTATTCATATTTGGGATTGGGAGAAAAATTCACAAAAATGACTTTTGGCCAATAAATATTTGTTTTTGAGTTTTAGTGGTGGCAGGGACGATTTTCACGACAAAAAAATTATGTTTACCATATTTTCCAACACTTTAGGAATTTCTAAAAAAAAACTCGGAAAAAAAAAATTACTTGAAAAAATTTTTCGAATTTTCAAGAAATGTGAAAACCCTTAAATTTAAAGGATACGTGGGAAAAATTGTTCCCAAAAAGGGGTACGTGATTCAAAATAATTGAGAACCACTGATGTAGGGTAACCAAAAATATTTTTTCACTTACAAGTATCACTGAAAAGTTATAACATTTTTCCACGAATAATATCATCATGGTGAAACTGATGAATTTTGAAAACACATATTTTCACATCATTCAGGCAAAAAATTACTAAAAAGTTAGGAAAGACAATAAAAATTAAACGGCTGAATGCCCTTTTCTGCAAAAAATCTCATCCTTGCTTCACTAGGGCTCAATAAATTTCATTATTTTAATAAAATAAAGGACATTTTTTCTAACTTTTTATAAAATCACTTTTTATTTCTTTCCAAAACAGCCATTCGACTCGAATTTTGATCCTATTAAAATTGCAATTATTCTTGGCAGCCATAAGAATTACAAATATTGCAAGGAAGGTGAAAATTGCCAACATAATTTTATTATAGCACAGGAGAATATGCTTTTGCGCTGACCCAACCTGTAAACAACGACATTAAATTTTGACAGGTTGACTTTTAGATATTTTGTCAGACTTTTTTGAACTTGTAAAATTTTTCAAATTTCTATTCACATTTTGGACTTGACAAATTTCAGAAAATTTGAGAGACTATTTTACAATGAAAGGTTAAGACAATTTTTACATCATTTCGGGCATTTTTCACGACTTTTTCTCAAACTTTTCATAAAAGTTATTGAAAGTTTTGAAAAGTTTGACATAAAGTAGTGACAAATGCCGGAAATCATGCAAAAATTGTTTTAATATTTCATAAAAATCGTTGAAAATGTAAAAAATATTATGAAAACGTCGTGGAAATTGTCAGAAAAATCATTGACAATGTTGAAGTTAAAAAGTCGTGAAATTGCCTAAAACGGTGTATAAATATTCAAAATTACATTAAAACCATTGAAAATGTTACAAAAGTAGTTGAAAAGTCGTGAAAACTGTATGAAAAATCATTGAAAATGTAGCAAAACTTGAGAAAAGATTTAAAGTCAAAATCGTCTGAAATGTTCTAAAAACTGTCAAAAATTACACGAAAATGATTGAAAATTTTGTAAAAATTGTTAAAAAGCCGTGACAATCTTCTGTAGCAAATGTTGAGAAAAAATAGTCAAAAACCTCTGAAATGTTCTAAAAATGGTCAAAAATTTTGCAAGAATTATTGGAAATTTTGTTAAAGTTGTTAAACAGACACGAAAATTGTCTGAAAAATTATTGAAACTAATGAAAAATTTGTGAAAATTGGGTAAAATGGTGTCTAAATGTTCAAAATTTCATGAAAATCATTGAAAATGTTTGTAAAAGTTAACAAAAAGTCGTGAAAAATGCCTGAAACGGTCTAAAAATAATAAATAATTTCATAAGAATTATTGAAACTGTTGCAAAAGTTGAGAAAAAATTATCAAAAATGTCTAAAATGTTGTACTTTCTCCACAACTTGTGCAACATTTTCAATGACTTTCAAGAAATTTTGAACAATTTTTACAACATTTCAGACAATTTTCACGTTTTTTTTTCACAAATTTTTCTGCTCTTTTACTGATTTTTATGAAATTTTGAACATTAATACACTGTTTTACACAGTTTTCACGACTTTTCCACGAATTTTTCAACACTTCCAATGATTTTTATTGAATTCTGAACAACTTTCACAAAAATTTAGTCAATTTTCAGGACTGTTCATCAACTTTTGCAACATTTTCAATGATTTTCATGAAAGTTTGAACATTTATACATTATTTTACGTATTTTTCACGACTTTTTCACAAATTTTCTAACATTTCCAATCAATTTTTATGAAATTTTGAAAATTTCTGCACCATTTAACATGTTTTATACGACTTCTCCTCAAATCTTTCTAAGAATTTTTGCAAAATTTTCAATGACTTTTATGAAATTTTGAATTTTAAAACATTTCAGACAATTTTAACAACTTTTCAACAACTTTTGCAGTATTTTTTATGATTTTTATGAAATTCTCGACGACGACTCCCCCTCCCTCCCCGTGTCATTAGTAAGAAGAAAAAAATTTCAAAGAACACTTTAAAAAAATCAAATTAATAACACAATCTAAATTTTGATCAATAAAAGGTCAAAAATCTATGACTTCAATAGTAAAATCCATGAATTTTGTATGACCTCGTAATTTCTCCATAATATAACCATAGATTAACCTATAATCTATGATATAACCTATGACTTCTCCATGATTTCCAGCACCTTTTAAAGACCCTGCGTCAGAATTGTTATAACAAGTGGTTAAAAACCGGACCCAAAAAGTGTTATCGAAGTATAGAAAATTTCGTGAAAAAAGAATTTTGTCAAAGATTAACAGCATAAAAGTAGTGCCAAAAAATTTAGAATGATGAAAAAAATTGAAATATTAAGAATTTTAGTCATATGAACAATTTTGAAAAAAAAAAGTCTAAAATTTTTTCAAACATGTTTAAAAGTTGATAAAAATAAGTTAAAATGCTGTGCAAAATTCTTCCTTGAATTATCATATAAAAACTTGAAATGCAAGATCAACTTTCATAAAAGTACTACAAATAAAAATACAACTACCTATTAACAATTTTTATGGCCTTTTGAAGACTAATTTCTACCTACGCAATTTTCAACAATTTTTACAACATTTTGACCAATTTTCGCGATATTTCCAACTTGAATGATTTTTTTGAATAATAAAAACATTTTCGATTATTTACATCACATTTGAGCCCAACTGTACTCATTCATCATTCAAATTCCTCGCTTTTCTCCGCAGATATCGGTTCAATGAGCATCAGCAACACATTAGGAGCAAACACCTTGGACATCTTACTCAGCCTGGGAATGCCTTGGTTCGTGAAAACCTCGCTACCTCGATCTTACGGCGGAGACACGATACGCTTATCAACTGGTGACCTGCTCTTCAACTGCGTCGGATTGGCTTCCAGCGTACTAATATTAAACATAATAGCGGCCGTTAACCGCTACCGCATGAACAGGATATTCGGATTTTCGTGTTTATTCAGTTATTTTGGCATTATTGTATTATTTGTAGTAGTAAGTTTAGGAATTGTGGGTATATTTTCGGTCAGCAATGGTACGGCTTGTTGATTCTGCTTCGTTTTATATGTACGTATGTCTTTCTATACACAATATATATATACATCGAAGTGGAAGCGGGACAGAGGAGGAGGGATGCAACGCGACGCGTCGAGCCAAACGATCGAAATCTATTTAGAGTAAAACCCCATCAGCGTTTCAACAATGCATTTTCTTGCGCTACGTCCCTTCCCTTCTGACCTGCTGGTCGTCGTAATCGACGAACGTTTATAGAAAAACTCGGCAGCACGAATACGTATTAATACGTATGTACGAAATGCTGTACATTGTAATGTATTCAAATTTTACGTACTTCGTTCGGTAAAACACCACCGTACACTCCTCGACCAGCCAGCTCTACCGCCATTTTAAAACAAATATAAGCTCATTTCAGATGCATAAATTGTTCAGGGATTTCGGAATCCCCTGTTGAGAAGATAATCAAAATACTATGAACTATACGGCACGACGGCACAAGTGAAGATTAATTCTAGTCAACGGTCTATTGCTTTCGGTATAGTACAGTATCTTTCGATGTTCACCCCTCTCCCCCCTTTAGACCCAGCCACAGCCGACTCACCGGTCTCTCCAACGTATCTAGCAATTTTCGTTATATTCTCGCCGTCGTCCTTCGGCATGCACCTTTTCTGGTCGTACTCGTACTCTCGAAACTAGCTCATAATCTTACGACTACGACGACGGTTGTATGTGTGCTCTGAGAGAAGCGACCGACGAAACCCGTTATGAATATCTTAAATGCTTAATTACTACTTCCAAAGTTGGCAACATTTTACCCGGCCTCTTGCCTTTCCTTTGCTCCTGCTAACCTACGTAGGCTCGCTCTCTCTCGCGAGCGTCGAGAAATTGAATATTGATAACGATATATCAACAACTTCGACTCGAATCGATTTCATTACGCAGGCATCTTCTCTCGCACTACAGCAGCCCTTACCGTACCTACGTTTAAATCCGCGATTATTAAATAGGCTTCATAACACTCGTGTCCGGGCTTTATACGTTGCCTCGTGCTGTACCTTATATTAACCACATATAAGGCGACGACTACTATGGTCTCCCATGAGGCTGGGTAAGAGATAAACGTCTGCGTGCGTTTTGCTTATTCGCCAGATAAGGTAATATCTGCGATAATGTTGGCTCGGTGATTCGTATCTGCGCACATGTGCCATGCCACGACTCCGCTGTCATATTATTTACGAGTATTAGGTGCAGTAAAATGATTATTTTGAGGTAATTAATTGAAGCGGTAATCCAAACCGGTGCTTGAATTTAACTATTAAGCCCCGAAGATAACGCCGAACACTTATCGAGTCGGAATTCTTTAGATAAGTACTTGAGTAACGTGTCGATTGCCTACTTCGGAGAATTCATCGCAATATACCTACTTGAAATTATACGTACATATCGAGTTCTATAGCTGGATATCTTTTTTAATTGATTTTTTTTTCACTCGCGTGCTTGAAAAAGTGTCATAATTCGCTAAAGCCTTGCCACCTATCCATCTCATGACTTCGTTTTTGGTTTGAATTCGATTTTTTTCAAACTCCATACTTTTACTCCTATATACATTATACAGGGTGTTCCGGTAGCAGTGCACGGCCTTCAAAGCAGAGATTCAGCTACCCAAACTACATAAATGTATGCATGTTTGCCGACCCCCAGGATATGAAGAGGCAAAGTTATGCAGTAGTCCTGATAGATGTTACAAAACGTCGTAACGCTGCTGATAATATAGATAAGCAATTTTTTTTAAATCTTTCTCATAGAACTTTTCAAACTTTACAAAATGAGTTATATTCAAGTTTTGCCTAACTCTAAAATTAAAGGAGTGCAAAATTTTGTAAGAGTAATTTTTTGTCGAGATTTTTCAGCTTTTCGAAATGAGCAAATAATTCTTTGCCCAACTTCAAAATTGAAAACATGACAGACCTATCTGAAAATTTTTTGGAAAGAAAAAATTGAATTTGGAGAAAATAATATCACTTTTCATCTTTTCAATGGTTGTAGCTCCTTCAATTTCAGAATTATGTTAAAAATTATTAGCTCATTTTGTAGAGCTCAAAAAACTCAATAAAAAATGACTCTTACAAAATCTTGCATAACTTGAAAATTGAAGAGTTATGAAGCCTTCAATTTTAGGGTCATGCAAAACATGAATATAACTCATTTTATAGAGCTTGAAAAGTTCTACAAAAAAGTGGAGTTACGACGTTTAGAAACATCTACCAGGACTAGTAAATAACTTTGTCCCTGCAAATCTTGAGGTCGGCAAACATGCAGACACCTATGTACTTTGGGTAGCTGCATTTCTGGTTTGAAGGCGGTGCACTGCTACCGGAACACTCTGTAGAAACATCTGCAGAGTCGGTTTCCAAAATAGGCTGATGGTCAGAATGACATAAAAATATATTTTGTATCTATCTATGTATCGTATTGTATATCAACACGAATAAAAATGTGCCTTCAACTTGAAATTTGTTGGAAAATTTATTAAAAGTCATCTGAAGCACCTGCTGCATTTACGAAGTTTAATTTCCGACTTCTTTTTGCAATGTCATCTCTGGACCAAATGTTGGTTCAAAACCAACTAAGTCACAAATCGAGAAACTAAATTTGGGGAAAATTATAAAAATGTTGAAAAGTAGTTCAAATTTTGTAATAACGTTCAAAATTTCCACCGAAATTAGCAAAAATATTGTAAAAATGTTCGAAAAATGATAAAAATTGTCGAAAATATTGTGTATATTACTGAAAGGGTTATAAAATCTGGTATATGGCCAAAAAATTACGAATTAGTGCCTAAAACTGCAGAAAATGTTGAGATTTTCGTGAAAATCAATTGAAAATAATAACAAAAATGTTCTAAAAATCATGAAAATCGTCAGAAAGTAATGCTGTCATCATCGAAATTGTTACAAAAATCAGTGAAAATATTGGAAAAACTGTCGAACTCATCGAAATTCTCGAAAATATCGTTAAAATTGTTGTGATTCCCCTAAAAATCATTTGAAATATTGTACAAATCGGCGAAAAGATTGTGCCAACCATCGAAAAAATTTCTTAAATTATCAAAAAAATTGGATAAAACATTATTAAAAAATAATTTTTAAGCCTATACCAATTTCAACAATTTTCAAGACTTCTGAACCACTTTAACAATATTTTGTCAACATTTTAGCAATTTCAACATTTTCAACAATTTTCTTAGTTTTTTTTGAAATTTTTAAAATAAATTTTCATTTAAATTTCAACCACTTCTACGAAATTTTTGACAGTTTTCAAGACTTTTTGATCAATTTTACAATATTTCGGAAATTTTAACAGCATTTTCAAAAACTTTCATCATTAAAAAAAGTTTTAAATGCAAATTTTCGATAGTTTTCAGGAACTGGCGTTTACAACAGTTTATGAATATTTTGGCAATTCTAACAACATTCTCAACAATTTTAACTTTCTTGAAATTTTGAAAATGATTTTTATGTCAATTTCACCCAATTTCAAGAAATGTTTGATAGTTTTCAAGACTTTTAGACAGTTTTTACAACATTTTTTCAATATTTTGGCAATTCTAACAATATTTTCAACCCTTTTCTTAAGTTTTCTTAAACTTTTAAAATGATTTTTACTGTGTCAATTTCAACCATCTTCACGAAATTTTCGACAATTTTCAAGACTTTTGAGCGTTTTTACAGCACTTTGAAAATAATACAATTTTCATGTATTTTTTATACTTTTCTTAATGTATCGAATGATTTTAATGAAAAATTTCAACCATTTTTATTTGATTTTCGAAGTTTGCATGATTTTGTGGCCATTTCTAAGATATTTTTACCCGTTTTTATGGCAATTTCGATACTTTTAAGACTTTTTCAACAATTTTCGTAATTTTTTACCAATTTTTTCAACAATTGCGCTAATTTTTAAAAAATTTTTGACCACTTTAATATTTTTAAGAATTTTTACAATCTTCCAGCCTCCGGCCGGTTTTATATTCTAAATGATAATGAAATTTTTTCAATTATTTACATCATTTTAATCAATTTTGCCACCTGAAATTTTTCAGGCCGAAGATGGCCATCTTCCCGATTCAAAAATGATACACCTCGGATTTTCACCAAATCCAAGGGGTTTATTCACTTTGAGTTGGAGATGCACCATAGAAAATTTAATTGGATACCACTCAGTCCTACCACCGAATTGAAAAGGCGAAGATTGCTGAAAAATCTATATTTTCCAGTTACAAAAAAATATAATGACTCATTACTCTCCGCTTGACACCGAAACTAGACTCAAAGGGCCCTTATTAATGCAGAGAAATAATTTCGATTAAAAAATAGAACAATTTTCATTTCATTGAGGCCAACTTTCAATTTACGTAAGAAATTTATTTTCACTATGAAAAATTAGGAAATTTTGATTTTCTTCGAAAATCGACAGTTGATCAGAACGCAATGAAAAATTTTCAAATACATTCTGAAGTATTCATATTCATAATTCGCATCAGCAGAATTCCACCGGGGGAAAATATCACATCACTCTAAAATGTAAAGTTGTAAAAATTCATCATTTTATTCGCCTCAAATCTCGAGCTAAACAAACTCGCGAAAAAAAATTCGCAAAACTTGACCAACCAAAACCCGAGCAGAAAAAGTTGCCGTCAAATAAATTCTACGATTTGACCTTTGCGGGGGAAAAAAATACCATTTTATGACGCAAATTTCGCAAATTTCTCAACTTTTTTTTCGCAAAATTACATGGCACGACCTCGCCGAAAGTTGCAAAAATTCACGCTCCAAACAACACCCCCTTCTCTCGCGGCCATTTCCGCTCGAAGGCAAATTTTTCCATCCTTTATGCGCGCATATATACGTTACGTTTCTGGCCATCGTTCCGCATCCCTCCTGCACAACGAATCAACGTACCATACATTTTTTCCACGATTCTTTCAACTTTTCACTCTCGATATAATCTGTGCTCTTTTTCAATTTCCCTTCCACCGCGTTATCTTCTTTATCGCGTTATTTCCTCGTTTCGCGTTGCGCTCTTTACCCCTCTGGTCTTCGCATCAGCCACGGTTCGCGATCGAAATAAATTCGTTTCTATGGTAGATTCGTCGAGATGATTTATAGCCGTAAATCGGCGCGAATAAACGCGACAATAAAGTAAATTTTATTACGGTCTGAAATTCGGCCGCGCGTTCTATATTTGTAAAAGTTTTTCTTTTTTTTTTTTCTTCATCGAAATTATTAACAGCACACAAAAACGTTTGCGGAAAAAGAAATTTATCACCTAGCTGCAGTTCATTTTCTCATCTTACTTCTTTGCGCCATTCTGCCACAGTGTGTATACTAATAAATTGTCGAAGCATATACGCGAAAAAAAAAAGTGGCCCCGATTTCGATACTATAACCCCCCTCCCCCAACGTATACTACGTATAAGTATATTATACTCGTATGTAGTTTGGATTAGTTTCCAAACACGTTCGCGCAGCAACGAAGAAGGCAAAGCAAGCAAAACTCTGTATCGCAAATTCAGCTCGCTTATTCAATAAAATTTCATCGTCGAGCCTCGCCGCCGCCTCTCTGCTTCTAGCCAAACCAGGGGCAGAAAAAAAATAAGGAAGTAAAAATTTCATAACGACGTAAACACGCGCGCCAAGGCTCGTACACAGACGTGAGTGAAAATAACACCTTTTGTTTTTCGTCTCTCCTTTCTTCTCTCGTTTTCTGCCAACCAACGTATCTCGGGTAAAACGCTCTAACGAAAAAATACGTACGTACCAAAAACCCAAACTGACAAGAACTAACGTATAATGGTGATTTCCATCTAAAAATTTTATTTACTTTCAGAATAGGTGTATAAAGTTTAATAGCATTTATACCGAAGGTGACGTTATCTCATCGTATAGGTACATTCGGCCGCGAAAATAGAAAAATACAAAGTGAAAGAATAAAAGAACGCCTAGCAGGCCACACGACGCATCGTACTCACAAAAAAGACGACTTTCACGAAAACGAGATAAAACCAACCGCACATAGTTCAAATATGAGCCATCCAAAGCACGAAAGTAATACAAGACAGAAATGAGATAACAACTTGTCTCATACAATGCTTCTTAAAAGTCACCCCCTCAACAACAAAAAAGGAAAAAAATTGGTTAAAAACATGTGTACAACGTACACCGCGCCATCGTACACTTTGCACATACCAGCGAATAGTTTGTACCGCGAGTTAACGTTATTATTTTTTCATTCGTTCTTTATTTCCGGCGCCTGTAAATGACGCCATTCTTTAACATATACACAGCACATTTGTGAATTACGTCCATACACCATACGTATGTTATGCCATATACTATCCCAGTACGTCGTATATTTCAACCACCCCCTCGTCGCTGAAAAGTTGTTACCATTTCTGGGGGCTGCCACGTCGCTGCTCGGGTAATTTGTATGCAAAATATTACTCGACTCGCGACGAGGTAAAAAGTGAAACGATGATTTAACTCATCCCCGCATTCGTCCGCCTTTCGCGTATAATTACAAATAAAATCGTCGCGTCGTCTTCAGCGTAGTAGTCTCGACGCGAGTAAAATTAGCTATGCAATTTCGTAAGCAGCATTTAAGGTATATACGGCGTGATTCGCGAGTAATCTGGTTTCTTCAATGACGCGAATAGGCAATTTGATTTGCATACAAGTTGGCGTCGCGTCGTAGCGTAGGTAGTATCTGAAGCTAGGCGAGATACGGATTATAAATAGGAAATTTGATTTACTGGGCTGTGACATTGCTCGTGCAGCATCGACCAAGTCGAAGGCGGAGAACACCCAATGAAAACGTATTAAAAAAACGGCAACGAAATTTGATAGGTACGTTGAAATACTAAAAAAAAAAGATGGATTTTTCTCGCGTTGGTGTTGTTCTACACCTGATATTCGAAACTGCAGTTCGGTACAATTCCGGTGAAATTGGAATCACACTTTTAAAAAAGCACACTCGCGACACCCACTAATTTTAGATCACGAATATTGAATGTCAACATTAATTAGAACGAGTTGCAGAGAGCTAGATATCTAAAAATGACAGAAAAATCAACCTACTTTCGTTTCAAGAGTTTGCAAGTGACTTCTAATAAGTTGAAATTTCAGGGGAACAGAAATACTTAATTTTTTCTTAGGATCAATATTTTATCGAAAATGCGTTACATTGAGAATAATTATTGTTGTAATTTTGATTTCATGAAAATCGAGAAAATCAGAAGAAATCACGTCGGGGTCACCAGAAATTTGTGAGGGGTTCTCTAAATTTCACAAGAAGCTTATCCACGAAATGTTTGAAATTCCCTCAACAAGGGTTGCGCGTTCAACGAAATTTTAAAATATAGGGTCTGAGCGTTGCAAACGCCCGGCCGGCTGTATAAGAGCGTAAAATACCTATTCGAGCGCAAGTTGCACCCAAATCTTGCACCTGAGCGCTATACAGCGTCCCAAAGGGACGTAAGATTTGAGAAAGAGGGTATTCGAGCGCAAATTGCACCCAAATCTTGCACCTGAGCGCTATACAGCGTCCCAAAGGCACGTAGAGTTCGAGAAAGATGGCTCGAGCGCAGATTGTGTCCAAATCTTACACCTGAGCGCTAATAGCGCCCGACGCGTATTTTCTAGAAGATAATATTCGAGCGCTAGACAGCGGCCCAAACATAGACTTTAGCGCTGAAAGCTGCTCAAGCCTGGGGAGTAAAAATACATA